>PVIU01024865.1:0-24744 GCA_004026605.1 Ondatra zibethicus
CCCCCCCCCCAAATATAAAAGAGTAAAACAACCAACAACAACATTCAAGGGCATGGGACTGATATTGGCTTGGCTCCGCTGAGAGAACTGTGGTGGCTGGAGTCACAATACTTGGGAGTTGGAAATATATGCGAGTTGGAAAGGTAGTCAGATGGGAAATCAGAGCAAGCAGGCAGTGTCAGGTTTGCTCTTTTCTGTATTGTTTTGTTTGTTCTCTTTCTGTGGCACTAGAGTTTAAACCCAGGGTCTCGCACATGCATACATATTTGTCAAGATCTGTCATTGAGCTATATTCCTACCCCTTTGTTGTGTGTGTGAGTGTGTGTGTGTGTTAGTACAGGGCTGGGATGTAGCTCAGTTAGTAGAGCATTTGCCTAACATGTACAAAGCCCTAGGTTTGCTCCCTAACACTGCATAAACCACTGGGGTGGTACATGTCTGTCATCCCAGTACGTGGGAAGTAGAGGCAGGAACATCAGGAGTTAAAGATCAAGTTCAAGGTCATTCTCAGCTAAAGCAAGTTCAAGGTCAGCATGAGCTATACAAAGATGTGTCTTAAATTTAAAAAAAAAATATTGAAGGGAGGGGAAGAATTGTAAAAATTGAAAAAATCATGAGGCAAGTTCTTACTTAGTTGTCCAGGATGCTGTGAACTAACTGTTACCCAGGCAGGCCTTGAACTTGCCCTCCTCCTGCTCCACCCTCCTATGTTGCTGGGAACTCAGGCTGTCCCACTGGCCCAGCAGGCTTGTTCATTTATAACAACCTCTTGTGAGAACTAATTCAGAGTCCAGTAAGAGCTACCTTAATTTTTACCAAAGAGCAGCCCTCTGCGATGGCATTAAAACCTCCCACTGGACCTGGCTGGGTGGCTCAGTGGTTAAAATCACTGGCTGCTCTTGCAGAGGACCCGGGTTCAAATCCCAGCACTCACAGGGTACAACCACTTATAGCTCCAGTTTCAGGGGATCTGACATGCTCTTCTAACACCAGCAGGCACTGCACACGTGTTACACCAACATATATACAGACAAAACACCGATACACATATGATAATGATGATGACCTCACAGAAGATCAAGCTCCTAAAGATCCACCAAACCTTATTATGGCAACAATGAAACTCAAATTCATTACAGGATTCCCCTTGTCACAGGAACCCTTTGGGGGACATATCAAATCCTAGCAGAAGTCATATTTAGTCTGCTAAATTGGCATCAGTTTTCAAACACCCAGTGTTCATAAGAGAATAGGCAAGGGGGCACATTCATATATTGTACGTGGGAGTACAAGTTCATATATCCACAAAGAAAATAATAGTATTAGATGGCAAAAAACTAAAAAGAATCTTTTAAAAAGAGATGTATTCAAGGTTCTATGCACAACAGCATTCGTTGGAGAAAAATGAAGACACCCCGACTGCTAACAGCAGAGTAAGGGTTAAATAGACATCAGCGTGGAACCATGATAGAGCTGTTTTCCAGAGGGCTCCTCTGTAGATCAGTCAATGTAGAACACAAGCCTAGCATGCATAAAGCCCTGGGTTTCGTTCCCAGCATCACATTAAAAACAAAAAGAATTTCTAGGAAAATTTAATAACTTTAAAAAAAATCTATCCTGTAACATGTGTTGAAAATACCAAGATGCAGTTTCCATATAACACATGACCATATTTTATCTAAAATGGGAACATAGGCAATTATATTATATCTGAGTAGTCAGAGAAAGAGGCCTGGAAATGCATACATCAAATGTCACTTTCATTTCTGCTTATTGGAATTATGTCAATTTTATTTTTTTCCTTCCTGTGCTTTACAATTTCTGTACTAGGCACTATCTTCATCATCAGAATAATTTAAGTCCTAAAAGAAATGCATATGAGTCTGGAGAGATGGCCAGTTGACCTGGAGAGTTAAGAGCACCGACTGCTTCTCCAGGTCAACTGGGTTCAATTCTTAGCACCCTGATGGCAGCTCACAACTGCATCACTCCAGTTCTAGGGCATATCATATGCCTTCTCCTAGCTTCCTGCAGACACTTCATGCATGTGGTGCACAGACATACATGTAGGCAAAACACTCATGCACATAAAATAAGATTTTTTTAATTTTTAAGAAATATGTGCAGTAACACATATGTTTTGGGTAGTCACTAAAATCTCTTGTTCTGTGCAATGGTACATTTCTTTATTTGCAGTTGTTGGAGGGCAAATGTGTTCACAGGGAACTTTCTCTTCCTGGAATATCAACCGAAGCTTCCTCCTTGGCCTTAACATAGCCCTTCACCGGCATGTGCAGTTTATCCAAGTTAATTGCTGGGACTCATAAAATTGGGGGTTTTAAAAATACATTTCAACAATGTCAGGAATCCAGTTGCTTAGGATTACAATACAAAACATTTCCAGAACTCTGGCTTCTAGCTGGAAGGGAAACAAAAAAAAAAAAACAAAAAAAAAACCAACAAACAAGGAAGCAGATGATGAAGTCCTCCAAATGCTGGGTTTGCTTAACATTAATCCTGCCAGACGCTTTGGCCCTGTGGCTGCTTTGGCAATGCTATTTAAGAGATTCCAGGTCTCTCCAGCATCTCCATGGTGCTCTGTTGAGATGTGTCTTGGAGCAGTGGGCAAAGGCATTGTGGTCAAGTGTCACAGCAGGTAGGGAGACCTGGGTTCGGGGCCAGGGGCCCATAGCATACTCCATCATACCTTTGTCTGCTGTTTGAACAGAACACAGTGCTTAAAGACTTGCCGAAGTTACTAGCCACATGTTAGCAAAGGACCCTATATGTGAGCATATGAGACTCTATCTGAAGCAGAGGGCCAGGGCACATTTGAGAGGGGTCCTCTCACATCAATCCACTGAAGTTAAGTGAAATCTGGTTAGAAGTTTCATAACCAGGGTAAGGAACATAAAGCAGATGGGACAGTTCTTGTCTTACACGTGTGAGATCCTGGATTCAGCCCCAATGATTTAAAAACGGCAACAAAAATAATCCCACTAATACACAGAAGTTTCATAACTGATATTAATGATTACTTTGTCCTGCGGTGAACTCTCCACCCTGCCTTACTCTGTAGCATCCTCTAGATGCCATGCCTCCATGCATCTATGCCAGTTCCAACCATGATAAAGGAAGGAGTTAAATGACATCCACATCTGTTTAAAAATCAGTTGATTTTTTTAAAAAAGCTTAACCATAAAATTACATGTACTTATCATGGCCAGCACGATATCTTGAAACACATATACTTGGTAGGAGGGTTAGATGGTGCCAATTACCTCTCATAATTCTCATTTTTGTGGCAAGAATGTACTGCATTATGGATAAGCATGCTATGCAGCTCTCGTCTCGTGTTCATCAGTACTACGTACCTGTGAGCATGTGTCCTTTGGTAAACATCTCCTGACATCAGATTCTTAACCTGAAGGCTGACTGTGCGTTAGAGGACGCATGGACAGAAAAAAAATGATAAGCAGAATGACATACCATATTTTGAGGGAAAAGATCCAGGGCTTTTATTGGCTTCTCCATTTACAAACCCAAGAGACTAGGGATCATGGAATTACTCAAACTTTAAATCCCATCTGACATCACCATTGCATGATGCTCCACGCTTGCATAGTTTGAATGCCATTTTTACCTGATTAGAGAATTTTATTCTATACCATGTTTGGGGTTTGTAAAGACGTCAGGTGGGTACGACTGGCTGGTCTCCAGGGTGATGTAAAAGCTATGTTTCCTTCTGCAACTCCAAGAGCTTTCTGTGAAAGTGGTTTCTACATCTGCACCCACAGCAGCCAGAAAAATAAAAAGAAAACCAAATTACTGAAATAGACCACTTATATGTCAATGAAAAGAAAGTTTCTCTGTGTAACAGCTCTGGCTGTCCTGGAACTCACTTTGTAGACCAGAATGGCCACAAACTCCCAGAAATTTGCCTGCCTCTGCCTCCTGAGTACTGGAATTAAAGGAGTGTGCCACCACCGCCCATCATATACAGTACATTTTAAAAATAATTAGACCAGTGGTTCTCAACCTTCCTAATGCTTCAAATTCAACCCTTTAGTGCAGTTCCTCAATTTGTGGTGACCCCCTCAACCATAAAATCATTTTTGTTGCTATTTTATAACTGTAATTTTGCTATGAATCTGACATGTAGGATATTTGATATGTGACCCTCAAAGTGGTTGTGAGCCACAGGTTGAGAACCACTGAATTAGACAATTATATTTAGTATTGTCAACATAATATTCTGACGCTGATCTCGGTCTGTTATTTTTTAAAGTAGACCAAAGGTAGGCATGATGGTGAATGTCGGTCATCCTAGCACTCAGGAGGCAAAGGACAGCCTAGTCTACATAGCAAGTTCTAGGCCAGTCAGGGGGACATAGATAAACCTTGTCTCGAATGAACAAAAGAGTAGACTGGAAAGATGCGGGGGAGTCAGAGAAAATATACTTCCAAGATGCAAGCCTCTCAGTCCATAAGTAACCTGACCGTAATGAATTCAGAGTGGTTAGATTGCTCCTGCCTGTTTAATATCAATAATGCAAAATACCTATTCACACTCACCTGCCAGATATGCACCTGTCAGATGCTTTCAAAAGAGGACGTCAGGAAGGACTCGCTAGTGTGAGCACACAGCACAGAGTTGCTTTAGGTAATGACTAAGATGGATTGAGAAATGATGCCTGGGCGCACATACTCAGACACTGTCTGTGCCTAGAAGCTGAGTCAGTGTATTGGCTCCTGTTTCCTGGCCAGCCTTGATGAGCAAGAGCCTGTTCCCCTCCTGCTGGATACTCTGCCACGAGGTACAAGAGAGATAGATACCACACCCACAAAACTAAACAGCCTAGCCCTGCAACTGTGGAGAGCTGTTTATTTTTGTTTTAAAGTGGTCCATGTTGGGCTGGAGAAATGGTTCAGTGTGTGGGAACACGGGCTGCTCTTCCAGGGGACCAAGGAGTGAGTCTCAGCCTCCATGTGACGGCTCACACCAATCTGTAATTCCAGCCCCAGGGGCTCCAATGCCCATCCTAGCCTCCAAGGGCACTAGGCATGCCCAGGAGGCAGAACGTTCATGCCGTTAAATAGCTTTTATGTGGTATATCTTAAGCCAAGGTTGGTGTCACAGGCTGATAAACCCATCTGCTAGGGAGGTTGAGGCAGGAGGAACACAGACTCAAATCCTGCTGGACTACAAAGTGAGCTTGAGGCTGGTTGCCTGAGCAACTTAGCATACTGACGCAAAATAAATAAAAATGAAGTCAAGAAGGCCAAGAGGTCCAAAGAAACAGGAAAAGTGGATTGAGGCCGGAGCTCAGCAACACAATGTTTGCTTAGAATGTGTGGCGTCCCATTGCTGGAGACAAACAAATAAATAAGAAGAAAGAGCAGTGATTGTCACAGTGCTTCTGTTCAACATCTTACAAAGAGCTGAGTTTCAGTGCTGGGATCTGGGCTTGCACGGCTCTTTGGCTTTTGGACAGCACCATGCCACAGGCTTTGCCTCGGTCTTTCCCCCAGAGAATTCAGAGAATCCACAAAGGAAAACTGAAATAACACAGCTACAAACAATACGAAATAATGGGATGAACGCAAGCTAGGTACTAAACAAATGGAGTATTGCCCTTATAAAAGGACATTCTGACCTGGGCATGGTGGTGGCACATACCAGCAATCCTGGCATTCGGGAGGCAGAATCAGGAGGATTCCAAGTTCAAAGCCTGCTTGTGTTACAGAGTGAGATCAAGCCTGGCCTGCGTTATTTCACAAGAGCCTATCTCGCGAACTAAAATAAAAGATAAAGTATTCAAAAACCTGGTACAGCAAGGATGAGCCTTGGAAATGTCATGCCAAGTGAAATAAGCTAGTCAGAAGAGCACAATTGCTGGGATGGTTCCTATATACGAGATACTGAGAGTTAAACCAGGCTCGTACACACAGCATAGCAGTGGTCATCATATTCCAGGAGAGGAAGGTAGGCTGGGAGTTAATGTATAACGGGTGCAGAGACTCAGTGTGAGAGAATCAAAGGTAAGTTCTAGAGATGGATAGTAGCAAGCAATGTTTGCACAGCAGAATCAATGGACTTACTGCCACGGAGTTTTACATTTCAGCACTAGATAGGGCGGGAACTCTAGCTCAGTTGGTAGTGTACACCTAATGGACGAGCAGGCAGGAATCCCCGGGTTTACAGTCAGCATCAGATACACACCTGGTGTGGTGTCACGTGCCTATAATCCCAGCACTTGGGAGGCAGCAGTAGGAGGATCTGAAGTTCAATGTCATTCTTAAAAAAAAAAAAGATTTATTTATTGATGCATTGGTGTTTTGCCTGCATGTATGTCTGTGTAAGGGTTCCCCTTGAATAGACGATTGTCTATATCCCCTGGAATAGACAATTGTGAGATGCCATGTAGATGATGGGAATTGAACCTGAGTCCCCTGGAAGACTACCTGTGCTCTTAACCACGGAGGCAACACTCCAGCCCCTCAATGTCATTCTTAACTATGTGAGGAATCTGCGGCCAGCCTGGACATATGAGAACCCTGTCTCAAGAAAGAAACTGTTAAAAAAGAGTGGTTTTGAAAAATTACCGGCTATCGCTCAATGGATAGTGTGCCAGTATAGCATACCAAAAGCCCTGGGTTCCATCCCCGCACCTTCTACATCAGGATAATGGTACACAGGCCACTGCAGTGGTAAAATCAGGAAGACTGGGAGTTCAGAGTGATCCTCAGCCTCAGCCAGTTCCTGGCCTGCCAAAGGTACATGAGTCCCTGTCTTAAACACAGTCCACTGTTTAGAAAGGAAGGAAAGGGGAGGGAGGAAGAAAGAGAGAAAGAGAAGGGGGAGGAGGGAGGGAGGGAAAAGAAGAGAGCAAGAGAGAAATCATGAGATGATAAGGAACAATAACTAAATGTGTCTTGATGTGGAGTGTTTTAAGGGCTCTGTCTCATACTAGTTCATAATGAAATATTTGTGGGTGAACCTGGTGCTTCAGGATAACTGGGTGAGGCATGACAGAGACAAACTGAGCCAGGTGAGGTGACTAAATATAAACAGAGAAACTAGGAGAAGTCCACAAATAAAACAGGACTTTGTATGTATCTTTTATAGGTACAGCACAAAGGTTTCCTTAGTTACACAATATAGGATAGAGTAGTATAATCTATTTTTTTAATTAAATGAAGGCTCAGTATAAATGACGCCAACTGGAAAATGACTTGAAGAACACATACTCCTGTTGAGGCAGTAACTTTGTAGCTTACCTGATTCACACTGAAGACTTCACTCTTGAAAGAGTATTTACAGTGACCTGGTCACCTGCTGTTCACCTTCAGCAATGACTCCTGGAAGTAAGTTAGCCCTTTCTTCTGCTTGTTACTACTTACATGGAAATCTACAAACTTAAAAGTCTCACAGGTGAAAAACTGGCCGGTTGAAACAGCAGGTGGCCAGGTCACTGTAAATGCTCTCTCAAGAATGAAGTCTTCAGTGTGAATCAGGTGGGCCACAAAGTTACTGCCTCAACAGGAATATGTGCTCTTCAAGTTATTTGCCAGTTGGCATCATTTACACTTAACCTTCATTTAATTTAAAAAACTAGATTATACTACTCTATCCTATTGCGTAACTAGGAGAACCTTTGTGCCGTACCTATAAAAGATACATTCAAAGTCCTGTTTTATTTGTGGACTTCCAAACATTACTGGAAAGGACGTAACCCCAAAAAGACTTTACAGAGCCGTGCTTTCCACAGGAATTCTCTGTTATTAGAGACTTCAGTTGTGGTACAGAGTCCTCTGGTTACTTCACACAGTGAAACCTGGAGGCCATTCACAGAGATGCTTATTCATTTGACCTGGATTGGGGGGGGGGGGTGTGAAGCTTGTAAAGTACAACCAAGATGAAGATCATCAGAAAAGTGTCTCCCAACATTAGAGTGTCTCTAGCTCCCAATTAGAGTTCTTGTGTCTCCCAACTCAGTACCTGGGATTAGAGTCCACGAAAGAGGTAAAAGCAGCAGGCCAGGGTAGAGTGACTGCAAGATTTCTCTGTAATTCTAAATGCTTTAAACTGTTTCAATAGCATCATTAATACTCCTGCATGGCGTAAGGAATAACACCTGGTTATCTCTTAGAAGAATTTCTCTTTTAGAAACTAAGATACAAGCTAAGTTGGGCTAAGCGGGGCAAAGGATGTCAAGGTGACAGACAGCACCCAGGATAAAGTGAGTGATATACGTTTAAAAGGCAACAAGTTCTAAGAATGTGAAATGCTTGTCTTATTCATCAAAATTTTGACATGATTGCACCAAAAAGGACAAAAGTGCCTATCCATATCATATAAATTGCCTCAAAATAACTCCGAACAAAACACACACAAGGATGTCTACATTTATTTCAGAGCTGTGATTTCATAAGCAATCACTCTCATTTATGAATGGACATGACGATCCATGCCTGAGAGTTGTGCCTATTCTGACCCTCACCCTCCAGAGTGCCACAGAACAACACAACTCCCCATCGGCCATCCAGCAGTGTCCTGCTATGAAGAGTGCCACTGTAAATGGCTCGGTTTCCTAGTCACTTCTCACACCTGATTGGCATTTGGTTGGCTTGCTTAACTGTGACCAGTAACCCAGATAACATGGAAAGCTACATACAAATGAAGATTTAAAAAAAAAATCAGAGAGAAGGAAAAAATTACAATGGGTCGACAAGATGGCTTAGCAGGTAAAGGGACTTACTCTTAAGTGATGTCCCCAGAAACCACCATGGCAGAAGACAAACTAAGGCCCACAAGTTGTCATGTGACTTCCACATGTGTGTACGCAATACACACAGACCATAAATACACAAACAAATACCAAAGAAAGAGAAAGCATATGAAGCCACTTCTCTAAGAGTTAAGGCTAAACACTGCCACACCCAGTGACTCAGCCATTGATCCTCTTGGACTCTCGGGTCTCCACTGTTCTTCTGGCTACAGACCTCCCTCCTTTCTTACACTAGATTGCTTACGTCATTTTGGGCGTCCTTTCCCCTGCTTGGCTGCAGGCTGTGGGCTTGTATTTGATGTAGGTGCTCAGAAGCCACCAGACTGGTGTCATCACTCAGCACCCCCATTGAAGCACTCCCTCAATTCCTCCTGGTTAGTCTGGCTCGTTGGGTGTCGCCCATAAAGACAGTGTGGCTTTTGCAATCGCCATTAGGGCAGGTGTGTGACTAATCAGCCCGCCAGGTGTCATTGCTATCGTCATCTGGAAAGCAGGTCTCCACTTTGACTTCGTGCTTCTGTCCATCCCGCTCTCTGCTGTCTTCACCTACACACGTTCCCGAGTTGAGACTGCTGTATAAAATCCCATTTGGTTTCTTTCTACAAATATATCCTATGTTCTCTCTCAAGAGTGAAAGTCACACAACAGGGGAGTCTGAAAATGTTTCCAAAATGACAGCCCACTGTGGAGACACCCAGGGCAGTGAAAGTCCTCTGTTCTCTGCAACTGGGGAATTATACCAAAGACACAGAACTTCAGGTCATCATCAGTCCTAGAGGGAATATTTTCAATGTGCCAGACATGGTTCATATGTTTAGTGTTGTGGAATACTTGTTTACACTGTGTGAAGAGGTGTCACTGTGACTGGCTTAATAGAGAGCTGAATGGCCAATAGCTAGGCAGGAAAGGATAGATAGTATTTCTGAGGAGAGAGGAAGAGGAAGAGGAATCTTGGCTTACAGATTTTGCCAGTAGACCCAGGGCCATACAGAGTAGACGTGCCATACTGAGGAGAGGTAACCAAGCCATATGGCAGAACGTAGATTAATAAAAACAGATTAATTTAAGTTATAAAAACTAGTGGGATAGGCCTAAGCTAATAGTCAAACTTTCATAATTAATAAGAGGTCTCTGTGCTGATATTTGGGGGCTGGCAATCCAAAGATAGTCCTACAAGGAAGCTTGCTACAGTCTAGCCTTTAAAACTAAAGCTTATTTGAGGTGGGGCAGTGAAGTGACTTGGCGTAAAAATGCTTGCTTCCTTCATGGCCTGATAACCCAAGTTCAAGCCATAGCCAACATGCTGGAAGGAAAGAACCAACTGTTGAAAGCTGTAGTATGACCTCCCTGCACACACACATACACACACACACACTACCACCACCACCACCAATAATCAATAACAAATAATAATACCAATGAAAAATACAAAGCAAAGCTTATTTAGAGTTATTTTACATTTACAGAAAAATTACAAGGACAGTACAAAGTCTCTGTGTATCCCATATCCAATTTCTGCTATTGGTAGTATCTGACCTCAGCATGGTGCCTACACTCCAATGAGCAGAATGACGTGATACTACGTCAATCACTATGCACCATGATTGGCAAAGCCCATTGTGCTTACTGGATTTTCTCTGTTCTGGAATCTCTCCTGGGTGGGTGGGGGAGGCAGCCGGTTAATCTTGATGGTCAATTTGATGTGCCTTAGAATCACCAAGGAAACAAATCTCTAGGAATCTCTGTGAGGGAGTTTCTAGGCTGGGTTAACTAGGTTGAGAAAACCCAACCCTAAATGCAGCACCACTCCCTGGGTGAGGTCTTGAACTACATAAAAAAGAGAGAGTGAGCTGAGCCCAGTACTCATCTCTCTCTGCTTCCTGACTGCCAGGAAATGGGTCCAGCTGTCTCATGCTCCAGCTGATGTAACTCCTGCTGACGTAACTCTCCCACTATGATTGTGCTGACGTAACTCGCCCACCATGATTGACTGTACCTCAAACTGAAGGGACGCAAACCCTTTCTTTCTAAAGCTGCTTTGTCCCCAACAACGCATGCAATAATACCATCCCAGACACATATAGTCATCATGTCTCCTTGGGATCCTTCTGTGTCAGATACCACTTTCTTTCTTATTTTTTTTCCCTTGTCCTTTATAATAGTATGGACTCAAAGTTTTTTTTTTTTAACACATTGAATTATAATCCATCACTTCTTCAGCTTCACAGTCTTTTGAGTCTTTTGGCCCTTTGACAAACTTCCTTGTATCCACAGAGTTGGAAAGCAGGGGCAGCCTTCTTTAGTCTCTCCTTCTATATGATGCTTCGTCCAACCTCTTCACATATATTAGCTACCCCAGTCCTAGAATCAGCCATTTCTCCTAGAAAACCCCTGTCCCTTCCTGAGGGAAGTCCCAGAAGTGAAGTCTGGTTGCTAACTATGGTTGTTGCTGCTGAGTGTCCTCGCCCTGGAGCAAAATGGAAAAGGAACTCTGTGTTCACAAAGTCATACACATCTCAATTAGTATTTCTATCTGTAGCTTTTCACATTTATATTGTTATCATACACTCATAGACATGAGGCCAATTCTTCCATGTCTACCTCCACCATACTAGGTTCTTTCCCTCATTCCCAGTGAGACACCTGGCTCTCACCCTCCACTATCCGTTTATTTAAGTGGTCAATTCTAGGACTTATGCTAAGAATAGGAAAATTATTGTTGATGGGTGGAAGGCAGCTTTAGCAACTGTAGTTATTCCGTGGTTTCTCAAAAACATGATTCTGTATGGCATAAGCCAGATATTGTAGATTATTATTTTAGCAAGGCAAAGATATGTTACATTTGTTTATGCTGCAGAATATTACTTTTAACTGTAAAGGTGTTTCTTTTGTTTATGCTGCATTTGTTTAATTATGAAACTGTGTTGCATTTGTTTCATCTTGCCTGCCTAAGGCACATGACTGGTCTAATAAAGAACTGAATGACCCATAGCTGGGCAGAGAAAGGGGCTGGCAGACAGAAATATAGGAGGAGAAACCTAGGCTCAAGAGAAGAAGAGAGAAGAGAAGAATGAGAGAAAGAGGAGAGAATGAGGGACACACCCAGGACAAGAATCCAGGCAGACGCCTGCCAGCTAGACAAAGAGATGCAGTGAAAAGAAGATAGAAAGAAAGAAAAAAGGTAAAAATCCCATAGGCAAAACATAGAAGAGAAACAGAATAATTTAAGTTAAAAGAGCTAGTTGGAAATGTTCCTAAACTAAGGCAAGAATTCAAAACTAATAATAAATCTCTGTCAGGATTCGGGAGCTTGTTGGTGGCCTAAAAGAAAAACCCTGGTACAGCCAAGTATCATTGGATAATTATCATTGGATAATTCTGTTACACATGGAGAAGGAGAGATAAGAAAAGAGGTTCAGTGTTCTCCACCCAGCAGGAACTGCAGTGAAAGACTTGGAAGAGAAAAATACAGTGTGCTTGTTTATAATTTTAGCTCAGTTTCTATGAAACATTTGTCTCATGTAGCAGGCTTTCTTTCTTTTAAATTGATATTTATTGAACTCTACATTTTTCTCTGCTCCCCTCCCTGCCTCTCCCTTCCCCCTTTCAACCTTCCCCAAGGTCCCCATGCTCCCAATTTACTCAGATTTGTCTTTTTCTACTTTCTGCTTCCTATGTAGATTAGATCTATGTAAGTCTCTCTTAGTGTCCTCATTGTTGTCTAAATTCTCTGAGATTGTGGTTTGTAGGCTGGCTTTCTTTGCTTTATGTTTAAAAACCACCTATGAGTGAGTACATGTGATAATTGTCTTTCTGGGTCTGGGTTACCTCACTCAAAATAATGTTTTCTAGCTCCATCCATTTGCCTGCAAAATTCAAGCTGTCGTTATTTTTTTCTGCTGTGTAGTACTCCATTGTGTAAATGTACCACATTTTCCTTATCCATTTGTCAGTCGAGGGGCATTTAGGTTGTTTGCAGGTTCTGGCTATGACAAACAAAGCTGCTATGAACATAGTTGAGCACATGTCCTTGTGGCACCATTGAGCCTCCTTTGGATATATACCCAAAAGTGGTATTACTGGGTCTTGAGGAAGGTTGTTTCCTAATTTTCTGAGAAATCGCACTGACATCCAAAGGGGTTGTACCAGCTTGCATTCCCACCAGCAATGCAGGAGTGTTCCCTTTTCCCCACAACCTCTCCAGCATAAGTTATCATCAGTGTTTTTGATCTTGGCCATTCTTACAGGTGTAAGATGGAATCTCAGAATTGTTTGGATTTGCATTTCTCTGATGACTAAGGATGTTGAACATTTCCTTAAGTGTCTTTCAGCCATTTTAGATTCCTCTGTTGAAAGTTCTCTGTTTAGGTCTGTACTCCACTTTTTTTTTTATTGGCTTATGTGTTCTTTTGGTGTCCAATTTCTTGAGTTCTTTGTATATTTTGGAGATCAGACCTCTGTCTGATGTGGGGTTAGCAAAGATCTTTTCCCATTCTGTAGGCTGTTGTTTTGTCTTGTTGACCGTGTCCTTTGCTTTACAGAAGCTTTTTAGTTTCAGGAGGTCCCATTTATTAATTGTTTCTTTCAGTGTCTGTGCTGCTGGGGTTCTATTTAGTAAGTGGTCTCCTGTGCCAATGCATTCACATGTACTTCCCACTTTCTCTTCTATAAGGTTCAGTGTGGCTGGCTTTATGTTGAGGTCTTTGATCCATTTGGTCTTGAGTTTTGTGCATGGTGATAGATATGGGTCTATTTTCATTCTTCTACATGTTGATATCCAGTTATTAGCAGGCTTTCTTTTGGGCCACCAACCAACTCTCAAATCATGACCCAGAGACTTCTTATTAGTTATGAATGTTTGACCTTAGCTTATGCTTGTGTCTTGCTGGGTCTTATGCCTTAATTTAACCTGTTTCTCTGTAGTATGAGGGGAGCAGGTGGGCCGCAGTCCCACTGCCCAGCTCCCGGTCACACGGCTAGCTTAAGCCCGAAATAACCACACCAAAATTATATTAATTAAACACTGCCTGGCCCATTATATCTAGCCTCTTCTTGGCTAACTCTCACATCTTGCTTTAACCCATATCTAGTAATCTGTGTATCACCACGGTGTTGTGGCTTACCAGGAAGATTCTAACCTACGTCCATCTCAGGTGAGAGATTCATGGCGTCTGCCACACTGCCTTCTCTCTCCCAGCATTCTGTTCAGTCTACTCCACCCACCTAAGGGCTGCCCTATCAAAAGGCCAAGGCAGTCTCTTTATTCAACCAGTGAGAGCAATACACAAACAGAAGGACCTCCTACACCATTTCTCTTCATCTGCATTTTTGCCTTGGGACTTTTTACCTTTCTTTCGTTCTGTATGTCCTACTTCCCTGCTAACTCCATGCCTGGCCGGCTAGTTGGTCCTGAGAGTCTCCCTCTCTATCTCCTTCATTCTCTTTTCTTCCTTCCCTGGAACCTGGATTTCTCCTCCTGTTTATTCTCTCTGCCCACCATCCCCACCTATTCCTCTACTGCCTAGCTTTTGGCTGTTCAGCTTCTTATTAGACCAATCAGGGCCTTAGGTAGGGAAAATCAAACAGCAACACTCCTTTATGTAATTAAACAAATGCAGCATAAACAAATGTAGCACACCTTTACATAAAGTAATATTCCACAACAGTTATAGTCCTTTTTTTTCTCCCTGAAAATGCAGTCTTTGCCACAAATACTCTCTTCCTTTCCTCCCAACTACAATGACTAAGGCATTATCCAGCATCGTAGAGCCAAGGGGAGAAACCTCAGTGGTTCATCATGAGATGGGAGGCCAGAGGGCACAGCAGGGAGGGGTCAGCACATAGCTGATATTAATATAAGAGGAAGAAAGAACTGTGAGAGATGAGTGGGCTGTTATTGCCCACCCTTTGCATGGTCTACATCTCCACTAGACTATGCCCCTGTTTATTACGTTCACTGTCTTTTAAAAATCAACTCTTCACTAAATTGACTGTCAATGTGCTATTCTTACCCAAGGGCAATTCTAAAACCAAAGAGATACACATTTTAAAAATTTGACCTGAAGTCTGGAAAGGACATGTAACAGATAATTCTACACAGGAAAACCCAAAGATTTCCTTCACATGTGCAATGAGAGTTTGTTTTATTTTATCTTCACTTTTTGATGCTGAGAATGAAGTCTAAGACCTGAAATCTCTTCCCTGATCCTTGAGAGTTTATGATTTTAGATAGTACCACGGAAGGAAAAGAGGCTTCAGAGACTCACCCACAAAAACCTGTACTCTAACTCTGTCATTTAACAGTTTTTATATTATTAGATTTTAAACCTGGGCAAATTATCTGCTGTATTTTAAGTAGATATTAAGCTATCAAGTATAATTTATTAAAAATATTTAAATAATAAGTGTTATTAATATTGGAAATGATGTAGGAGGCTGTCGGGCTGGAGAGATGGCTCTGCGGTTAAGAACACCAACTGTTCTTCCAGAGGACCTGAGTTCGATTCCCAGCACCACATGGTGGCTCACAACCATCTGTACTGGGATCTGATGCTCTCTTCTGGCATAAAAGCATACATGCAGATAGAGCACTCATATACATAAAATACATAGATAAATCTTATAAAAGAAATTTTGTAGGAGAAACCACTGAACTTATAGCACAAGGAGTGAAAGTTAATGCATGCAAATTTATGTCACTTAAGAGGGGGAGCTATCCCAGAATGGGATGAAGGATGTGGCCTGATGTTCTGCTGCAAAGACTAACACAAGCTGGCTGAAGAGGTTTCGGGAAAGTGAGTCATCCTTGGAACTCCAGAGATGAGTGATGTCTGTTACACTAAAAATGAGTGAAACCATTCATAGACTATAGAAGCGGGGCAGACACCTGCAGTGTCTATAAGGGGGGGGTGCACCCTCTCATCACTTCTCCTCGTTCCTACACATAGAATGAAGATGGATGTCATTCCTGAGAGATATTCACCTTGGACCTTGGGGCTGAAGACCAGGGTTGAGGATGATGGAAAAGAAGAAAGGAGCCACTTCCTTCTTACAGTGAGGACTCATCCTTGCATCTGAACCACACAGAACCCAAAGGAAACCCTTACGCTGCTCCAGTCACACTGGTTTTTGATTTTTCTGTCCCTCCTGGATGAACTTAATTAATATAGATTTTGTATATATCTTTCCCTGCCTTTCTCCTGCCCTGGCACCCCTCAAAACATGAGGCCACATAACTTTTTATGTTATAATTCTCCTTGTGAGATGTTCTAAGGATTCCTAAGCAACCAATTTGAGTTCATGATAGGAGGGTTTTATGCTGGCTAGTTGTTTTTTTCATTTTTTAATTTTAAAAATGACTTTTCACTTGACACACCAACCCCAGTTCCCCCTCTACTCCCCTTCTCTTGCTCTCCCACCTCCTCCTTCCCTTCCCCCACTTACTCTTCAGAGGAGGTAAGGCCTATCTTGGGGAGTCAGCATGGTCTGGTAAAACCAGCTTGAGGCAGGACGAAGCCCTGCTCCTTATATCGAGGCTGAGCAAGGTATACCATTCACCATAGGGAATGGCCTCCAAAAAGCCAGTTTATGTACCTAGGATAGGTCCTGGTGCCACTGACAGACAACCCCCCGCTGCCCGCAACAGATCAAGTCACATAACTGTCACCTGCCTTCAGAGGGTCTAGTTTGATCCCGTGCAGGTTCCCTGCTGTCAGTCCAGAGTCCATGAACTCCCACTAACTTGGGTCAGCTGTCTCTGTGGTTTTCCATATCGTGCCATTGCCCCTTTGTTCATATGATCCTTCCTTCCTCTCTTCAGTTGAACTCCAGGAACTCAGTCCAGTGCTTGGCTGTGGGTCACTGCATCTGTTTCCACCAGTTTCTGGATGCAAGTTCTATGATGACAATTAGGGTAGTCACTAATCTGATTAAAGGGGGAGGCCCTTTCAGACACCCTCTCCACTATTACTGGGAGTCTTAGCTGGGGTCATCCTTGTGGATTCCTGAGAATTTCTCTAACACCAGGTTTCTCCCTAACCCCATAATGGCTCCCTTTATCAAGATGTCTCTTTCATTGCTCTCCCCTTCTGCCTCTCCCCCAACTCTGGCTAGTTTAATACCAACTTGACACAAGCCAGAGTCATGAGAGAGGAAGGAGCCTCCATTGAAAAAAATGCTTCCATAAGATTGGGCTGTAAACAGGCCTATTGGGCATTTTCTTAGTGGGTGCTGGGGGAGGGCTCAGTCCATGGTGGGTGGTCCTGAGCTGGATAAGAAAGCAGGCTGAGCAAGCCATGGGGAGCAAGCCAGTAAGCAGCACCCCTCCCTGGCCTCTGCCTCAGCTCCTGCCTCCAGGTTCCTGCCCTGTTTTGAGTTCATGTTCTGACTTCCTTCAATGATGGATTGTGATGTGGAAGTGTAAATCAAATAAACCCTTCCCTCCCCAAGT
Source organism: Ondatra zibethicus (assembly GCA_004026605.1). Classification (NCBI taxonomy): domain Eukaryota; kingdom Metazoa; phylum Chordata; class Mammalia; order Rodentia; family Cricetidae; genus Ondatra; species Ondatra zibethicus. Next base: position 17,242 of record PVIU01024865.1, read on the forward strand.
TGCTTTGGTCATGGTGTTCTATAATAGCAATAACAACCCTAACTGGGACGGACATGAAGTGGACTGCCACTAAAGAGCACTTGTAATGGACCAGCACACAGCACTGCATATGTATGCTCATCCTCACGAGAACTTGATTTTATTTGCTTGACACAGTCTTGCTACATAGCCCAGGCTAGCCTTTGTCCTGTGATCCTCCTGCTTTAGCCTCCTGCGCGCTATGATCACAGACACAAACTGCCGCACCCATCCAAGCCGTCTTAGAGATAAGTCAAAACAACAGTACAGGTTTAGGTTTTGTTTCATTTATTTCACAATTACATAGTTAATGAATTTGGAAAGCTATGTCGAGAAGCATAAGCTATAAAACTGTAAAGCAGTGGGCCAGTGAGAGGGCTCGTCAGGCAGAGGGGCTTGCCTCCAGCAATGACGGTTTGAGTTCCAGTCCCTGGAACCCACATAGGGGACACTCTGACCTGAACACTTGCACTGTGGCACGTGACTGCCCTGCCCCCACAGAAAACAAGTAATTGTTGGCAAAAATTTTTTAAATTATCAAGTGGAATAGTTCCTTGGGTTAGGGAGATGTAAGTTTGGAGTCTAAAATGATGACAATGTTATGTCATCAATAATGGCAAGCTGTTCTCACTTTAATATTTTTCTAAGTAGGTTCTTAGGTGCGCGTTCTCTCTCTCTCTCTCTTTCTCTGTGTGTGTTTCTCTCTGACTCTCCTCTCGGTATCTCTCTATGTCTCTGTCTCTATCTCTGTCTCTCTCTCCTACATGTACACTCATGCACACACACGCACACACACACACACACACACAAACACACACACACCTCTTCCCCTCTTCTCCCTCTCCTTGAAGATTTTGATGTTACTCTGGATTGGAGAATAAAGGTTGCTTATAGAAAGGGTGGAAATGGAGTATGGTAGTTAATAGTAGCTAGGTGTCCATTTCAAATGGTTCCCTAGCAACAGTTTCACATCAAAGTGGCAGCTCCGAAGCCTGACTGAGCTGCACACTCGCCCTGCTAAGCATCTCACTTGTATGGTTTTAATCAGAACTACCTTCGGAGTCATACGGGCTGACACTCATCTCATTGTTTGACAAGCTGATTGAGCTATGTTTGTAGGAAACCACTCAGGCTATGGGGGAGAAATCTGACCATATTTAGAGCCAAAAACAAAAAACCTTTCAAAGTTCCTAGATACTGGAACATAGTGACGATGTAACTCACAAGTAAATATATTTTTTTAAAATCCACTTTTAAGTAAGAAAATTAGCAGTTTGCTTAAAATCACAGGATGGGTTAGAAAAATTGAAGTAGGTTAAATAAAATAATTTTTACCGCAGTTAATTATTACTCAAAGAGAGCTCCTGAAGACTCCCAAGTCTTCAATTCTTTGTTTACTTCCAGGAAACTAAAGCAAATATCTATAAAAGGATAAAAGCAGGGTTCACAGACGCTGAGATGTGTGGCATCTGTGCTGCCATTGAAATACACCCTTCTTTTATTAAGCCTTTCTCCCTTTGTATGCCCATTCTATGCACATATTTCAAAAACAGAACAAATATTTCATTTGTTTGACTTTGTGGTAGCATATTTGAGCTTGAACCAAATCTGAAAGAAAGACTCTTGGGCAAGTTCAAGTCCTCTCGCTCAGGCTGCGTGTCTTAGGAATAGAATGTCCACAAAAAGTCAAGTTCAGGGGTCTCAAGCAGATACCTTCTAGATCAAATTCCATAGCAGAATTATGAAAAATACCTAGTGTTGGAAACAGCCCAAGAGTTCATTAATAGGTGCCTGGATAAACAGACACATGCATACACACCTGAATTGTAGGCTGTTATTCAGTCTTTAGAAGGGAAGGTAATTTGACACGTGCTGCAGCGTGGAAAAATCTCGAAGATACTAGGCTGTGTGGAACTGTGATTGCTAGACGCTGAGGGGAGGAGACAGTGGGAAATGTCTATTGGTAGCAGAGTTTTGATGGGAAAGGTTCCAGTGATTGATGTGATGACAGCACACCAAGGTGACCAGACAATGGCAAACAATTGGATATGATTAAACCGGCAAATTTTATGCTGTGCATCACTTACTACAATAAAAGAAATCCAGTGTGCTCATTTGATCCACACCAAAATTTTCCTTGATCTATAATGTTCTGAAATATGTCTTATAAAGATCACTACTTTCCAGGGAAAGAGAATTTCTGCCTTGGCTGTTATAGTGTGCTCAGTTCTCAGGAGGCAGAAGCAGGAGGATCAGAAATTCCAGGTAGTCCCTGGCTTCATAGAAACTCCAAGACTAGATGAGCTATGTGATACCCTGTTTCAAAACAGAACTTGTACAAACAAACAAAAAAACCTCAATGATGTACTACAAGAAAAGATTAAATTAGACTTTCAAATTATTCAATCACAAATTTGCACAAATCACTTTTAGGAGGGTTTTTTTGTTTGTTTTTGTTTTTTTATTAAAAAGCATGATTCTGCTCGGTGTCCTGGGGACTCTGCCTCTTGGTGCGAACTCAGTTTAACTCTTTCTCACTGTGTTACTTAGGATTTCAATTGCTGTGAAGAGACACATGACCATGGCAGCTCTTATAAAGGAAAACATTTAATTGGGGACTGGCTTACAGGTTCAGAGGTTTCATCCTGTATCATCTTGGTAGGAAGCATGGTGGCATGCAGGCAGAGGAGAGGTAGCTGAGAGTTCTACATCTGGATCAGCAGACAACAAGAAGGGAAAGTCACACCAGGCCTGGCTGGAGCATCTGAGACCTCAAAGCCCACCCCCACGGTGACACACTTCCTCCAACAAGGCCACACCTGCTAGTAGTACCACTCCCGATGATCCTAAGGGGGTCATTTTCTTTCAAACCACTGCAATCACCAACCCTATCAGCCTTCCTTTCTAGCCTGACTCCATTCCTTTCTGTCACCCAAATGCAGAAACACTTTCCATTAGGGATTCTCAGTGGCCACACAGGGTTTGGACTCAGATCAGAGCCTCACTCAGTCATCATCAGAGAAGTTTCTTCTTGCAATAGATGGGGACTAAAACAGAGACTCACAGCTGAACAATTTGCAGAGAGTGAGAGACTTTGGAACATTCAGTCCTAAGTGGGATGTCTTTATGAAACCCCTTCCCTCAATGGCTTATGCAGAAGATGAAGCAAAAAGATTGTAAGAGCCAGAGGTAATAGATGACCCCAAAGAGAGAGTGTCTTCCAGACACAACACTGTAGAGAAAAAATTAGTAGAATCATTGTACCTAGTGCTGTGGACTAATTCATTTGTACACTGTGAACATGTGTTGTTCTCATTGGTTTAATAAAGAGCTAACTGGCCAATAGCTAGGCAGGAAGAGGTTAGGTGGGAGAACCAGACTAAAAGAATGCTGGGAAGAAGAAGGGTGGAGTTGCCATCCAGGTGTAGAAGAAGCAGGACATGTAGAAGATGAGGTAACAAACCATGAGCCACATGGCAACACATAAATCAATATATATGGGTTAATTTAAGTTGTAAGAGCTAGTTAGTAGCAAGCCTATAGGTGAAGGCTGCTTGTTTGTTCCTGGCCACCCAGAGCCGAAATAATCACAGAAACTGTATTAATTAAAATACCACTTGGCCTATTAGCTTAGGCATATTCCTGGATAACTTAAATTAACCCATTTCTGTTCATCTGCATATCATCGTGTGGCTGTGGCTTACTGGGTAAAGTTCCAGTGGGTCTGTGTCCTGCAGCAGTTACAAGGCTTCTCACTGACTCCACCTACTCTCTCCTCCTCTATCTGCTTGCAATTCCTGCCTTACCCTATTATGTGCTGCAATAGGCCCAAAGCAGAGTCTTTATAAACGAACGGTATTCACGCCATACAGAGGGGAATCCCACATCACTTGAAGACATTATTATGGAAAACAGTAGTTGTGTTGTTATCTATAGAGTTTTTCTGAAGGACATTACAGTCTTTGCATGACCTTGGTCACAAGACTATCCTGGCACACCTGGACATCTTGAACTATTGTATTGTGTACTGTTGTATTGTAACTATTGTCTACAGTACACAATACACAATAAGGCCTAAAGTGGCGGGGCATGATGAGCTCCTTCAGAAAATATACAGAGTAGATCAAGGCTTTGGTATCTAAACAACAACTTTTGTGTAACAATAAATTTGCCTTTACACGGCCATTTGAGGTTCAGTTTATAGAAACCATTCCTCCCTGCTTCCAAGCAGCCTAAAACTCATCTTGGGGTGACACTCTAGCAATGCCTTTCAGCAGTCTAGCCCAGTAGTGTGGTAGACCAGGTGTCTGCTTCCACAGTGCCGTGCCTATTAGAGCTGTCTGCTGTGATGGTTCCTGCAGGTCAGGCCTCAGGTTTCACTGAGCTGCTCCATCCACCAACTGCCTTGCCTTCCGGTTGTTCGCAGCCAATGGCCCTGCTTCAGGAGCCTCCAGAAGGACTCACTTTCAGGGGAGGAACTCAGTGTTTCCTTTTGGCACCCTTTAAAATTACATCCTGGTAGGCTGAGTTGAAACAAACTGTTTATTTGGGAAGCAAGCCCAAGAAAAGGCTACAGCAACTGAGAGAGCAAAAGAGAGTAGAGAAACCAAGGAAGGGGGGCTAGGGATTACCAAGCAAGTTTTCCTTAGGGACAGATGGGGAAATCTCAGGAGGTGAAGAATGAGTTGTTCCACTTGAAGATGGGATATTTGGGATATTTATCAGTGATTCCCTTCCTTAACTGAGGCTTTCTCCAGAACGAGCGCATACAAATGCTAGCGGTGAGAGGCTGCAGGAGGAACTCCACGCTGAGTCAGGAGAGCACAGAAGCTGTGTAAGAGGTGCTTTTAGCCCTGGCCTGCTTCCTCTTTAGTCTCAAAAGGAGCTGCTGGAAGGCCAGTTCTTGCACAGTGAAATGGGCTGTCCAATGGGGCCAATGCCAGAATTCCTCAAAGAAAGAAAAGGAGGTCATTTTGTTTTGTTTCCAATAAAGCTTGCCCAGTCAAGAAAGGGCTAGAACACAGAGATAGCCGATTGGAACAGTGTTAAACTAGGATTCTTGAAAGTTTCCCCATCTGTAAGACCTGAGATAGCATCCCCTGCACACACACACACCCTCAGTGTGTGTTGTTTTTTTTATTTTGTGAGACAGGGCCTTGTTTTGTAGCTTGGCCTAAACTCAAAATCCTTCTGCCTCAGCTTTCTGAGTGCTAGGATTATAAGTGTGCACCACCACACTTTGCTGGCTAAGACACACACGCACACACACACACACACGCACACACACACACACACACACACACACACACACACACTGTATCTTCAGGCATCCAGTCATATCTGAATGTTATTTCCCGCTGTCAGCCCCTCTGCTTGTCGTTGTAGCAGGAGGCATTCCTTTTCAGATCAGCTCTGAGCAGAAGCTGCTTGTGCTGCAAGAGAGGAGGCGTGGCATTTGTGAGCATAGACATCTATGTTGACAAGGGGACACATGCTCCTGCTTTATGCTCCAGTGGTTCCAGAATTAGGGATATTCAAATTAGAATCAGCATTCTGACACAGAAGGCTTTTGTTCTAGAAAAGACATTGAGGTTCAAACAGAACAATAAGAAACAACAAAATATCTAGGATGGCTGATTTGTTACGTGACTACGAGGACAGGTTCAGAGTCTTATGACGCCTACCAATAGGCTCACTCTGACTACTACAGGAGACTGTCCTGAAATCCTCCTAAAACTCTGACCAGAGACTCATGGTCTTGCTTTTCAGAGAGGAACTCTTTAATGGCTACTCAAGTGAATGTCACCCAAGAAGAGTGAGGATGGGATCCTTTGGGTCTGAGACATTGTTGGGACTGGTAACATGGCAGGTAGAGCAAATGACAAAATCACTTATTTGGCCGCCTCTGGTAGTCTTCCTCTCCACAGAGGAATTCAGACCCGAATATGATACCTGTGAGCCTACACAAAGCAAAGTCCACCCATGTCGTAGATAATCATAGGATTCTGATATTTAATTCAAAGTGAACCCATGCCCTAGAGAATCCCAAGATTCTAATATTTAATTCAAAGTGAACCCATGTCATAGATAATCCCAAGATTCTGATATTTAATCCTTATTAAGTATTTAGTTGAAGGACATAGCTTCTATGATTAAGATAACTTATCTTGGAAATACTCAGGGGTTAAAGGAATCCGACAAGAAAACAAACCCACGGGCATATGTATGCATACAGCTAAACACTTGTTTCAATGGAGCCGCTATCTTGGAACTTACATTTCCAACCTTGATTACTTTGCCTGTGGTTCAAATCACTGTGGTCAATGTGATGAATATTGCATGAATGACCCGAGACACACAGTAAATGGAGAAAGGTGCTTTAATTTCACAGGGCTGTTGTGAAAACAAGTGAGATAATGTAACATAAAAACAATCTCCAGGCTTTATAGTATATAATTAAGAAACATAATATTCACTTGCTTGCTTCTTGAATGTCTCCTCATGTATTTTTGGAGTGATTGTGTATTATTCTATTTGAATCAAGACCTGTTTAATCACTGCCAAACTGTTCTTCATTCTTGCTGTCTGATATCTAAATAAAGCTATTTATAAACATTTCTGCATGACTAGCATTTTTTCCCTTTTGAAATGCTTCCCCTGGATAAATTCCTGGAAGTGCAATAAATGGTTCTAAATAGAGTTGAGACATTCTTGTTTAAATGATGAATGCCTTCTTAGCTTCCCCAAACAACTAGTTAATGATGATAGGCCATAATTCAGATGAATTAAGAAACTAATTCTAATTGTGGTGGTGTTAGCAAGTCAGCATATATAAAACCAGTTAGGATAATTTTCAAGGCAGGAAGTACACACAACAGAAAAGCCCAGTTAAGATTTGACTTACAACTAAGTGGCTAAATGACCTGAGCTAACCCAATTTTCTTTCTTTTTTTTTTTTTTTTTTTTTTTTTTGGTTGCTAGGTCTTTCTTATTTACTGCTTTTATTATTTTTTTTCCATACATTGTTTAATTTTTTCCATTCAAGAACATAATTAAAGAAATAAAATTTTTTTTCCTTTCTTCCCCTTCTCCCGGTCCCCTCCCACTACCCCCCCACCCCTCCTCCCTCCCCCTTCTTCCTTGAAAGAGGGCATGTTGCCCTGCCCTGTTGGAAGTCCAAGGCCCACCCCCATCCCTCCTGGCCTAGGAAGGAGTGCATTCAAAAAGACTCGGTTCTCAAAAAGATAATACATGCAGAAGAAATAGGTCCTGGTATCATTGTTGAGGGGTTCTCCATCTGCCAACTTTCGCCGCCACATTCAGAGAGTCTGGTTTGATCATATGCTCATTCAGTCCCAGTCCAGGTGGATTGGTGCGCTCCCATTAGTTCAGGCACACTGTCTCAGTAGGTGGACCAGCCCCTCACGGTCCTAACTTCCTAACTCATCTTCTCCCACCTTCTGCTCTTCACCTGCACCTTGGGGG
>PVIU01024866.1:7678-24845 GCA_004026605.1 Ondatra zibethicus
TTTTTTTTTTTTTTTTTTTTTTTTTTTTTTTTTTTTTTTTTTTTTTTTTTTTTTAGTGTATGATTCCTACAGGGAGCATTGGCAGGCTCATGTAGCATAACTTCATTTAAGATGTGTGTGTTATGTAATTTTAGTTAATTATAAAATAATATGGTCTATTTAATTCTGTTTCAAACATCGCTAGTGATGTTTTACTCTCATTTCCCCTCTCCTTGACCTTTCTTTTCCTTCCCCAGTTGAAGACTTCTCTGAGTCTCCCCCAAGTCCCTCTTTATGTCACCTATATCCTGCCAATATTTTACATGACTCCAAAAGCACAGGTATCAAAAAAGAAAGAAACACGTATTTTAAGTTGTTTCTCTTATAATGCTATAATGGAAGAAAACCATCCTTTGTAGAAAGCTATTAGGTTTACTATACCAGTTGGCTAATTGATGCCATGTGGGAAATCTTATATACTAGAAACGCATTCAAATAGGCATATCATTAACAGTTTTGTGATCCTTATGTGATGGGGTAAGGTAGCTTGCAACATTTGTTGCAGATATTACAAAGTTATCCTTATTCCCTTGGTCCTTGTTTAGTAAAGTCCCTCCCTGGAATTCTAGAGAATTGTGTGGGCTTTGAAATTCAAGCCAAATGACTGTCCTTTGTGGCTTCAGGGGAGATTGGGAATGGAATGGTTCTCCTTACTCTAAAACCATCTTTATGACATCTTCTCACAGTTGTTAGAGAACTGAAGACTCCCACGTCCTTTTCATCAGAGGCACCTCCTGCCTTGATTCCTGATTCCCATATGTGGTTCCATGGAGGTACCTATTCCTGTACAGTTTTGCTGCTGGGAACTCACATTGCTCTTGATTGGGCTTAGTTTATTGTTCTTCTTCAGTGTGTCCCCATTGGTTTCCAGATGTCTTTTTTATGTTAGAATCTATGATCTAGGCAGTCCTGTAACGCCAGACTTTTTCATTGGCCATAACAATAAAAACAAATGCACTATTTATAGTTGTCTCTGAAAATCTGATGTTTGGTTGATCTAAGGAAAGCAGTTTCTTTACTTGAAATATTAGTAAATCCAACCAAAGAGAGGGAATACAAGCTGTTACAACTGCTGCATAAAGTGTAATGTCCTAGAAGAGTATAATAAAGTTGGTGGATAGTTGAACATTACACATAGTGTTGGATTGAAAGGTATATATGCCACGGAAGGAAATTCACAACTCAAAAGACGTCTTCATGAAATATAAAATAAATTCAACTCCAGACAGATACATGATTTGCTAGCCATACTTTAGTGCTTTTCTTTAAGTTTGACTAGTAATCCTCATTTCTGACAAAATATTCCCCATATTAACCTCCCTTAATTATAACAGTGTACTCTTTTAACTTACCCAAAACTATTTGACCTTTGCCCTAAATTCACCGGGGCTTTGACAATGTGATCAATGTGGAATCTCAACTGAAAGTGAACAAATGATGATGTATCTTTATGACTTTTTCAAATTGAACCCAACAAAATCAAGAAGAAACCATATTTGCAAATGATTTATTTGGGTTTGAATTTTTAAGCCTTCTATTTCCTCCTCAGTAATTCTACCTTGAAGCTTCCTACAACAACGTGTTCTGTTTTCAGATTCAGATTCAGACAGGTGCATGTTTCTTGCCTTTTTTCTATCAAGATGTCCCGATTTGAGTTCCTGTTATGCATTTCTTGTTGATGGCACCATTGCTGTAGAATTGCTAGAGAAAAATTTATATTCATTATTTCACACCTCTGTCTTCTGTGTGCTTCTCATCAACATATATTTTTACACTTACCACATAATATGCACTGTTTTAGATGTTAAGAACATATGGGATTTGTGAATATCTGAGGAGGCAATTATTTGAAAAACTGGAGGAAGAGTTTACAGATAAAGGAAATACTGAGGGCCAGTGTTACCATGTCATGAATAAGTATTACACTGGGAAAATAAAGGGAAGTTTAGTATGGCTGGAATGGATGGCCTGTGTATGTGAAACTGGCTAGGGTAGTGTGACATAGGAAGTAAATCCCCTCTAAACCTCCGACATGGAAAATAGTGACTACTGTGGGGTTTCTATTGCTGTGAAGACACCACGACCATGGCAATACTTAAGAAGGAGAGCATTTAATTGGGGTGACTTTCAGTTTCAGAGGTTCAGTCCATTATCATAATGGCAGGACAGGGCAACAGGCAGGCAGATGTGGTGCTGAAGGAACTGAGAGTTCTATATCTTGATACACAGAAAGCAGGAAATGAACTATGTCACTGGATATAGATTGAACATAGGAGACCTCAAAGCCCACCCCCACAATGCCACACTTCCTCCAACAAGGCCACACCTACTCCAACAAAACTATATCTCCTAATAGTGCCAATTTCTTGGTACTATATATAGGGGGCCATTTTCTTTCAAACCCCCACATTCCACTCCCTGACCTCCAAAGGCTTGTAGCTATATCATAATGCAAAAGTGTATTTAGTTCAATTTCAAAAGTCCCCATAGTCTATCATAGTCCCAACAATACTTAAAAGTCCAAAGTTCAAAGTCTTTTCTGAGATTTATACAATCTCTTAACTGCAATCCTCTATAAAATCAAAATATAAAAAGCAGATCCTATATTTCCAACATTATAATTGCACAGGGTATGAATTACTGTTCCAAAATGTAGGGAAGGGAGCGTAGTAAGGAAAGGCTCGATCAAAGCATGACCAAAGCCAGTTGGACAAACTCCAAACTCTGGATCTTCATGTCTGATGTCAAAGCACACTTCTTTCTCTTGGGCTGGTTCCACTCCCTGTTAGCAGCTTTCCTTGGCAGGTAACCCATGACTCTGGCATCTCCAACATCTTGGGATCTCCAAGGCTTCTCCTTCACAGCTTCACACAATGGCCTTTCTAGGCCTCCATTCAGGAACACCCCTGACACATGTCTGGCCTTAGTGACTTTGCTTAGTTGTAGAAGATTACATAGCCCCTTTCTTTTATCATTGACTCTAAAGTCAGAGTCATGTTGGCCAATGCTGGCATGTTGTGCTACTTGCTGGGTCTGGAACATGGCTTCCCTTTTCAATTACGCCTTCACCAGTTTTGTGTTTTCAGTGGTTTCCTTCACTGCCTAAGGTTGACTGTCTTGAAAGTGGAGCTGCAGACCCGGCTGGCTTCAGACGCAGAGATCAGCTTGCCTCTGTCCATTAAGTGCTGACATTAAAAGTGTGAGCCACCAAGCCTTCAATTAGTTTTTACAAATTAGAAACTTAGCTGGGTGAGATCTTGCCCAGTGGTCACCACTCCCTTTATTACTTTTCTTAATCTATTTATCTCCTTGAACAGAGGCCTTAGCTCCATTCAACTAGTATGGCCCATTAAGCCAAGCTTAAAGCAGCCCACTGTTTTCCTAACCCGAAGTACCAAAATCTAAATTCCTCCAAGCAAAAGCCTGGCCAGGCCTATCACAATAATCCAGTTCCTGGCACCAACTTCTGTCTTAGTTGGGGTTTCTATTGCTGGGAAGGAACAGCATGACCACAGCAACTATTAAAATGGAAACATTCAATTGGGGCGGCCTACAGTTCAGCGCTTTAGTCTATTCTCATCATGCTGGTACATGGTGGCGTGCAGGCAGACGTGGAGCTGGAGAAAGAGCTGAGGGGTCTACATCTTGATTCTCAAGAAATGTGCTTGGGAGACCTCAAAGCCAACCTACACAGTGACATACTTCCTCCAACAAGGTCACCTACTTCAACGAAGCCCCACCTTCTAATAGTGCCATTCCTTACAGGGCCATTTTCTTTCAAACCACCACAATTACTTACAGTAACGTATTGAAATGTCCATTAACACTTAGGAAAATGAAACAACTATCTAGGTGATTTTCAGGCCCAGTAAAGGTGAACAGAAAAAAAACAGCTCGAAAATAAATTCTAACACGAATAATAAAAACCCAGAGACAGATATTGGGGTTCAACCTGAAGATCAGAAAAGCAAAGCGACCAACCACTGGAGAGCTCTTACCTCTATGAAATCTTCAGACTTAAAGAGAGTTCCTGTTCATGTTTCCTTATAGTCCTTGTGAGTGCTGGGATTAAAGGCATGCATCACCACTGCCTGGCCTGTATGACAAACTAGTGTGCTGTTGGGATTAAAGGTGTGTGCTACCACTGCCTGGCCTGTATGGATGACTAGTGTAACTGTTTTGCGTTCTGGTTTTTAGGCAAGCTTTATTTATTAAGATACAAATTAAATATCACTACAATAAATACTGATTCCGAATGTGAATGAGTGTGCCTGTGAGAAATTAAGTTCTTTTCCTGTGAGATATGAGCAGCATTTCCTTCCACACCCATTGAATATCTATTCACCATTTAGTTCCTTTCTACACTACATTCCAGGAGTCTTTCATGACATCTCAAGACTATTGACTAAATATCATCCAATGTTTAATCACAGCAAATGATATTGGAGTCATTCTAGTGCCCTCCACACACTCTGCCACTTGAGAATCTGTAAATCTGAGTAACAAACACTGGTCACTGTATCTCCTTGCTTGAGTGTTTGTTGTATGTACCAGAGCCTTCTGGGATTTTATTTATGAGAAAGAAGAGATGTTTAGAAACTATTGTTAGCTCTTAATAAATAATTGAAGAATACGACATAAAGTCTACCAGGCTCTTTACCCCTGAAGAACAGCAAGACTGGGGAACATGTTCAACAGCTTTGACTTCTCCAGCGAGGTTAAGTTCTTCAGTGTAGTATGACACCTCACCAAATAGTGGCTACTTTTTCTTGCCTGTCTCATTTCTGTCTGTCATTGCTGTCCACAGATCATTTAACATAAGCTTCTTGCACTTTAGTCCTCAGAATTGGCTTTGGTGATAGCATCAACATCATTTTCCACCAAACCTCTTACTCATTTTTTTTTGAGATAGGGTCTTACTATGTATCCCTGGCTGTCCTGAAACTCACTATGCAGACCAGGCTGAGCTTGAACAGAGATGCAGCTATCTCCACTTCCTGAACACTGTGAATGCACTCTTTTTGTTTGTTTGTTTGGTTGGTTGGTTGGTTGGCTGATTTTTTCCCCCTGGGACAGAGGTTCTCTGTGTAACATCGCTGGCTTCCCCAGAACTCATTTTGTAGACCAGACTGACCTCTAACTTACAGAGATCCACCTTCCTCAGCCTCCCAAGTGTTGGGATTAAAAGTGTGTGAGACCACACCTGGCTTTTGTTTCTTTTTTCTATTCTTAAATATCCATACTCTGTGAATAACTCACTAACTTTTCTATTGAGAACATGCTGTAACAAAAGCTTTGTGATTTCATAGTATTTGATATTCATACATATGTGTACCCATTCCTGAAGAGTTTTACCCCTCTGATACATAGAACTATAGTGTAGCCACAGAAGGGTAGTTACTACAATTTCTACAATGCCTAGAACATAGAAGACATAGTAATATTTAATTTCATGTATCTACTTAACAGAGTCATTTAGTTCTCAGATACTTGCTATATTACTTACTTTTCTGTTAGTCTAAACAAAAACCTATGTTGCTAAATTTTCGTTCCTGTGGAGACCAAAAATCTACCCTTCCTCCCAAGGTCCCAACAACAAACCAAGGCATGATTTCATCAAAATTAACTATGAGGAATCAATGAATTTATTGAGCCTCCCAATAGAGACTTGGTGAAGAGTTACTTACTGGAGTGTGAGCACTCCTCTTGGAACCAGCCAGGCCTGAAAAGCATTATCCAACACTAGTGAGGGGTTCCCTATCGCTGTAGTTATACTCTAACCTTTTCCAGGCTACATGCTGTGGTATCAGGTGGATACCAGGTGAGGGTCTTTTGCCTTATTCCACCCCTTGATGTAGGGTTATATAGTAGCAACACCTGCAGCTGGGATGATCTTTTGTGAGATGTTGCACAGCTGAACTCCCCAAGATGGTTTTGCCTGGGAGACAGCTACTCATAACCTGCTTCATCCCTTATTCCGATCTTATATTCTTTCAGTGCCTTCTGCCTTCTACAATCGTTCCTGAGTCTTGGAAGGGGTGAGATGCCCTTCTATTTATTCCTTCATCTTCAGAACATGGTGGTTGGTGAGCCATGTTGCTATTTCTCCTACTACACAACACAAGGGAGGGACCGAACTCCCCAAAATCTGTCTTATCCAAATGGGCAGAGACTGAAGTAAGAACCTATTTTTGCAGTCACAAAAGTGGAGAAGCACATTAGCTGGTATGTGATTTAGCCAATCAATAGCAGTTGCTTTTCCCCTGGCTTCCCTGGTCACAGTTTTATCTGATTTTCTTGTACAAGATGTGAATTGAGCCTTATGTCCAATCAGAAAGCTGGTTCTGTCCATAACCACTTGTGCCATTACTGCAGTAGCATGCCACTATTGCACTATGATGAGCCACCACGGAATTTAATGCCTGACATTTCCACCAGGAAACATGCCAATCCACAGCTGAGCAGGACCTTTGTGCCTAACTCTCTCTGGCATATATAGTAGCAACCACAGGAGCCTGCTCACAGGGAGAGGACACTTCCGGTCCGGTTTTAGCTTTGCTTCTCCAAGACCAGGGGCCCAAGCATGCAATCTCCTCTGCAATGGGGCCTTATCCTTCAGTTCTGGAAGACCACTAGCCACAGTAGCAAGAGGTTTTTATTGTTTTAGGGGTTTCTAGGGCCTCTGTGGGTAATCCACTCCTAGCACTGGGATTCCCAATTAACCATCTATGGATTCTGGGAGCATCTGGTTTTATCTTTTGTGTGCTCTTTAACTTTACAAGCAGAGGCTATTATAACATTTTTCAATCATCTGAGTGGGTACCACTTGTGTCTTACCCTACCCTAAAGATCCAAGAATTCCATAGCAACCCATGCCCTTTGCACCCTTTTACGTGTGTGTTCACATCTCTTAAACGAACCTCCAATTCTGCAAAACACTCAAAGGTTAGTGTTATGCTATCCACATGCGACAAAACTTTTTATGAAGAGGATGGAAAGAGCAGTGATGCAAAATCCAGAGCCACTACCTCATCATGAATAAATGGGGCTCTGAGACAATCTTGACAAAGCATTTGAAAATCTTTTGTCATCCGTTCCAACCAAGTTACAACTCAAGAGACACAGAAGTCAAACGTATGTAATATCTGACACAGCATGAGAAGATTTTATGCATTACTGGTGAGAAGATTCTAGTCTATGCTAGTGATCATTTCTTCCACAGATCCATGTTGGGTGCCATACTGTGGGTAGAGGGGAAATACCTGAGTTAGTTCCTCATAGTCCACAGTCATTCTCTCTGAGCCATTCCCTTTCTATAGCCTGAAAGCTCTTCCATGGAGTCTCCCTTCATTTCCCCACTCCTGATGAACTTCTAGGGACCGCTCACGCTGCTCAATCCTGCCCAGTGTCAAGCGGAATGAGGTCCCTCTTTCTCCTCCTGCACCTGCTGCTCAGCCTGATTCCCTGGATTGGAGAGGCCCCAGGAGGGCATGATGACTGGGGCTGGAGCTGTGGGCTCTCTGTCTACCACACCTGACTTCAGAGAGAGGCCTTGGATGAGCAAATCATCTCCATCACTAGTATACTCTTTGCAGGAGAGAAAGATGCACTGCTTTGTCTGGAGGATTAACTGCCCATCGCTTTCACAAGCTGCATCTTCTGCACCTGTATTTTTTTCAATCATGGATGCTTTTTGTAATCTGATCACTGGGCCTGAAAGCCTTCCAGAAGCCCATTAGCACTGAACCTGGCTTTCTGGCAATGTTTACCTGAGGAACTGTGACTTAATACAGGTCTTGCCACATTTGCCTTTGAGTAACCAGAGAGACCTCTTCTACTGCTCTGTGTCTCTTCTCCCCCAGTGGAATTGTTATTCCATTTTGCAGACACTCTTCACATGCTGGTCTAAGACATTTACATCCCCCCACACTAGTCCTACTTCATAAAGATTCACCTCCACCAAAGGGCTCAGCAAAGCTCCTGAAGCTGCAAGCCAGTCTCAGGGCCTCACTGAACCGAATTCTTCCCTAAATCTATGGTGAACACAGTCCTATAAGGCCCTGTTCACAGGGCATCCAACATTGCTTCTCTCCTACCTGTTCCCTCAGTAGCCTGTCCTTCCTCAACTGTCTTCCAGCTCCTGGCATTCATTGGCCCTCAGTTATATATCTCACTGTTCTTTGCTGAAGCAGTAAGAGGACAGGGTACCGCCTGGAGGAAGATGCAGGTTCTGGGAGGAACTGAAGCTGGAATTTTGGTATTGGCCTGGGATTTAGAGGATAAATTGTAAAAGGGGGGGTGGGAAAATCAGGGTGGTGGCCTTGTTTGTTGTTGCTCTTTTTTTCTTTTTTTTTTTTTTTTTTTTTTTTTTTTTTTTTTTTTTTTTTTTTTTTTTTTGAGCTAGGGGACCACAGGGGGAAGAGGGCCCAGACTGGACCAGTGCCTCTGCAACTGTTTACTGGAACCACTGACACTAATGTGTTACTCCCAGGGCTTGGAAAGTCTGCTCTAGACCTGCAGGCACTCTCCAAACGCCTCCTAGGGCAGGCTCTACTCGTCAAGCAGGCCACTCCAGAACACCCAAAGAAGAGTGCCATCCTAGGAGTTCCACTGCCGACAGTTCCTGCCTCGATGGCGGCACCTTAGTTCTAGTTCTCTCTAGTTTCTACACTGTCCGTGACCTGGTGGTCAACCCCCACAGGCCCTACAGAGCGTGAGTGAAATAACTTACAAGATGCCACATCAAAATTTCCTTTGAGAACAATCTCCCCCTCCAGCGATTGTCCCTTCATCTGCTTGTCTCCTTCCCCATGCTGTGAATATCATTGCTCTTCCCAAACTTATCCAAAGTTATGTCGAATCTTGTACTCTAAGTACCACTAAAACCCCTTCCCTTGGAGAAAGGAGAAGCAACATCTACCCTTCCTCCCAGGGGCCCAACAACAAATGGAGGTATGTTTCTAAAAAGTTCCCGCTGGGGGCCCAATGCCTTTATTGGACTTCATTAGACCATACAAGTGAAGGATTACTTGCAGGCATGTGAACACTCCTGTCCTAACCTGATGTACCTAAAAAGCTTTACCCAACCTCAAGGAAGGATTCGCCATAGTTTCTGGATGGAGCCCCTCTTTCTAGTCTTCCCTGACCTGTATTTACTCTGCTGCCACAGGCAGTGGTGCAGCTGGATACTCAGGTGAGGGTCTCCTGCCTTATTTCAGCCCTCAGTGCAGGGCTGGGGAGTGTAAACAGTCAATACACATGGCCTTCAGTCTCACACGACTCCTATGTTATTGGTCTTTCATGTTCTGGGGTTTCTAGTAGCTACAGGCTTCTCTGGGTCTCCAGAATATACACAGCTATTACTGGATTAACCTCCTAGAAACCCCTTTGCTTAGTATTGTTGCATTATACATTAAGTCTTAAGACAAAAGCATTCACACTATAGCATGTGGACTTGATCTCCAGAGAGTCTCCGGAGCCTACATGAGACCAGTGCACACACACATAGATATTGTTCAGTACAATATCTTTTAGAAACATCATGGAAGGATAGGAGAACAAAAATATTCTCTTCAGTGGGCAGCAGTTCTTAAAGACTAGCAGGCTGTTCATTTTGCAGAAAAGACGAAATTATCAGGTATGTAATGTAAGTGTATCTCAATAAAGTTGTGTGTATCAGGATCACAGAATGGAAGGAAAATTTAAAAGCCCATGACAAGAAAAACTGGTCTAATAGATCTTATTCATCTCAAGTCAATGGATTTCTTTGAGCAGTCATAAAATGTGAATGTATCCATGTTCAAAGAAGGCTTACCAAAGGATGACACCTCGGCAGGGTAGGCTTTTAGGAACTGAGTGCAGTGGATATCCTTTTCTATGCACATTGGAACACAATTCCAAAGGCATAACACTTGAAGAATAGACTGGCATCCATGCTGTTCAGTGGTGCTTGCTCTTCTTAAAACACTTGTGGTTTGATACCCATAGACATTAGCATCCTGTATGAACTGATGTCACACCTGTGCCATGTTTCCATGCTACTTGAGGCAGATGGAAATCCACATATGTGGTCAGGGAAAGTTCACAAATTGGCAGAAACAATGCTGGTGATTGAAAAGAACTTTTATTATCCGTCTGTGCACATAATTATTTTTAACTATTCAATAACTTTAAGAAAAATGCCACATCTATTCATTAGTATTTTCTGAAAAGTTATTCCTCAGCTTGAGGAATACAAATTAGGTTAAGTTTTCACAATTGTTGTATTAAATTGTAGGTACAACTTTTTACCCTTCTTACATGACTCATTTCCATTTTAAAGTTGCGTGAGTGTGTGTGTGTGTGTGTGTGTGGTATGTCTGATGACAGTGTCTGTGTGCATTTGTGTATGTGAACACGAGTACACGTGTGACATAGTGTGCACATGGAGGTCAGAGTACAACCTCCGCTGTCAGTCCTCTCCTTCCCCCTTGCTTGAGGAAGATTCTTTCTGGTTTCCTGTCATCGCATTGTTTCGATGCCTTTGCACAGGCTAGGCCAGCTGAGCTGCAGGCCTCTGGGGATGGAATCCCCACCCCCATCTCACTGTAGTAGCCTGGAGACTACAGATGAGAGGGCACACCTGGTCACTGTGGGTTCTAGGGACTGAGCTCAGGTTGACAGGCTGAGTTAGAAGGGCTTTCACCCGCTGAACCATCTGGTTGACCCAGTGTAACTTCTGAAAACATGACTTGGATTTGGGGTTTCTTAATGCCTGTGATTTTAACAGTTTGTGTAGTCAATGTTCAGGATTTATATTTGTAGGATTTTAGAGTTTAGAGATTCTGATATTTCAGAATGCCAGCTTTCCAGATTGGGGCATTGGTACAGTACTTTGGATGGAGCTTAGTGCTTGTCTTATGGATTCATGTCGCTTGTTGTCCCTTCACTCCTTTCATTATTCGGGAGGTTTGGAGTAAACTGGCCATGGACTCAGGGTTGTAGATTATGGATGAGATCAACCATAGGTTTGGGCACCAGCATGACTACTTCTGAGTATCCAATCTGCCCTCAGCAGAGATCAATACTGGGCCCCTAACATAGCAGCATTATCTGGGGTGACTAGCTATCTACATAGTGACATGCTGATGACATTGGGGCTCATTGCCCCACAGAAGGGAGGGCTTTGATCTTTCTAGAATAAACACTTCATATTAATAGAGATTAATTTCTCCTATAAATAAAGCTTTGTCACAACTATAACGCCCTGACTCATAACCACTACGATTATGCTCCGCGGGGAGGCTTCATGGCAACAGGAGTGTTGAAAAGCCTGCTGATTTTACTGCGCTGTACAGCATCTTGAAACCGCCCACTCTTTAGAGGGGTGTAGTGATTTTTTGAGACTCTTCACAGTAGTGAGGAGAGAGTGACGCCTCACCAGATGGAGGAAACGTTCTCCAGAAAGTTGTGGATCCTGAGACTTAGCATCGAAGACACAGTGCTTGTCCTCCCATTTTTAGGATTCCAGGAATCAGGCATCAAAGGGCAAGGATGGCCCCACTTCCTATTGTTCCCTAGGCATACACTAGAGAAATTTGTGTTTCCTTTTCTTTTGACCTTATGCTCAGCTAGACTAGGCCCACAGAAAGGAGGAACACTTCTACCAACAAATGCAGAAACAATTCCATTGAACTGTAAAATATGAACATTGCACGGACACTTTGGAATGCTTCTGTCTGTGAGTCAACCAGCAAAGAAGTACATTACTGTGTCGACTAGGATGGCTGATGTTGACTACCAGGGGTGCAATTGGACTGGATGGTACAACAGCAGTAGAGTAGCATGCCCCTGAGGGTATCGTCCTATAACCATACCCTGTGATTAAAGGCAGTGGAAAATGCCAACAGCGCAATCCAGACCCTTCAGGAATGAAGAACTGAGCCATCCAATCAGGTAAAAACACCAGCAGCTAAGGTGCTTGTTAAAGGCAAAGAGAATACAGAATGCATAGGGGAGGAAGAGAGTTCCAAACACCACCTCCAGCCAGGTGACTTTATCCTTGGGTATTTCTTCCTTATGATTGTACAAATGTGTTATATAAGAAAACAGTCCTGTGACTTTCAAGCACCTCTTATTTTCTTATGCAGTCGAAGACATACGGATTCATGTCACAACACTTAAGTACTGTTTACTTCTATCATACTATTTAAGTTATGGAATATTAATGGTAAGAGATAAACAATTCTCATTCAAAGACTTCATCTCCTTTTCTGGGGAAGGCACCAGTACATTCTCAGTTGTGAGAAGTAGAGTTGTCTCATGGTTAGTATGCTTTAGAAGGTATATATGGGCACAGAGGTAAGGAGAAGTGAATGTATGATGGTTAGCTATGTACAGTCCCATCACTGGGTGATAGGAGCAAAGTGAGTGCATTTTTATGCATGGTATGTCTGTTCTGCCAGGATTCAAACCTACTTGGAAACAATAACTTTTCAGCGACAGATACTGGCAACCATTGCCAAAGTCACAACACAAGTCAATGTGTTACAAATTTCTTTATGCATATGCAAATCTACCTGCTGCTTGATCTATTGCTTGATCTATCTGGTCACACCTAAGCACACACATGCACACTGGTTCTGGTATATGTTTTAGAGATCCACTGGTCATCACACTTCAAAATTATCACTGAATTGGAGTTGGAAAGGGTTGGATTCTTTCCTTGGGATTTTGTAGAAAAATAATAATATATTTGGATTTTCCTTCTGAAATTTAAATTTTCAGTTGACACACACACAAACAAGTGTACTTGTTCACATAAATGCCAGCTCTCTGCACCAGGTAAGTGTACTCATGCACTCATACACATAAACACACACATACACACACACACAAATACACACCATACATGATTGAATGAAATTCGACCCTCAGAATGGTATTTCTGCATTTGTTAATCTTTACAAAAACTCAATTCCCCCTTTAGGCTAAATCTTCCATTCATCAAAGTATCATATAACTCCTTGTTTAAAATTTCACCCATGACCATGCTTCAGTGAGTATATGGGCAACACAAATTGGACTTGTGGTTTTTTTTCCTTGTTTTTATTTTTCTTCTTTTGATGGGGGCATATGGGTTGGGGGCAGACCTGGCAGGATAGGGGTGCATTATGTGAAATTTCCAAATAATCAATGAAAATAGCATGTTGAAAAAAATTCACCCATAAAAACACCTGGAATAGTTTTTGTTGCTTGATAGATTGATATTATAGGTATATATAGCACATAAAAAGAACATAACAGTTCTAGTCTGGTAGCTCTATTACAGTGTAGCATGTACACATGCATATGTACACAGCAAGTAAGAAGCAGCATGCAGATGTGATCCCAGGAGCTCAGCCTCTGACTATTAAAATACCTTGTCTACTATCTGGTGTTTGAATTTATAGTTGCCTAACTAAATAGGAAACTTAGCCATCAAAATGGACTCCTGAAATATGTAAGCTCCATATATAGTGGGCTTGGGATTATCATGCACACATAGTTACACAAGAGATACAGGGGTGTGTTCTACTTGCATCTCAATTGTATCTTTTTATCATTGGAACAACAGGACTCAGTAAAGCCATTTGATTAAAGCCAGTAGTTTTAAAATAAGTATTTAAATTTTGCTTACTGAATGTTTTCTGTATGACAGAGGTCATTTTAGGTATTGAACAGTTGTCTGAAAAGAAACCCAGAGACCTTGCTTCTTAATAGAGATGCAACAAATGTATAAATGAATATATAAGACTAGATGGAAATCATGCGAGTGAAGAATAAAATTCCAAGTAAAATGAGGTTGGTTATAGCATGTAAAAAGATTTTAAAATATTCCTTTTGCAAAAAGAAAAAACTTCTCACTAAATAATGAACAGCATTATATTATCACAGTAATCATTTCATAAGTTAGTATCATCAATATACATAATTCTGAATATGCATGTGAGCATACATGTGTATATATGTGTATATATAACAGGATATATAAGTTAAACAAATGGTTAAGTGCAACATATGTACACATCCTACACAATTTTCAAGTGTTTATTTGCGCAAGTAGTTGCTTTTAGCAACTCAACTACTTGTGACTCCAAGGGCAGAAAAAAAATCTTACTTCCATGTATTTTTACTGGCAATACCTGGATATACCACCAGATGGTGATGTTTCTCCTAAAAGCATCATACTTTCCATCTTTAAAAAAACTTTACTTCACTCTCTGAGGTTCAGGGCATGTGAAGCACGTGAGAGCCAGAGGAGGGCTGCGATCACTGCCCTCGGGACAGGACACAGAAGTTGCCCTCAAGAACGATTGCACTCACAGCAACTGTGATTACCTGCAGAAGACCGGGCCTGTCAGCACTCTATCATAGGGAAGGGGACTCATGAGGCCTCATGGCTCCTTGAGGGATTAGGGGCAATTCATGGTCTCTGAGAGAAGGAAGTGCCATTTCTTCTGTGATGTAGATATTAAGCGTGTCCATGCTCCAGTAAATAACCCTGTGGCCATGCTTGTGCGAACAACCATAATTGAATTGGTGTGCAACAATAACAATGAGGAGGAGGAGGAGAAGATGGAGAAGGAGGGGGAGAAGGAGTTGTCTAAGTAGGAAGACGGATTTCTGGGAAGGAGAAAGGTGTTCGTAGGAGAGGGAAAGAATGAGCTAGAGCAAGAGGGATTAAAAGGGCCAAACTTCATCATGTATGTAGATGATATTATCAAGTAAAAAACTGAACATTAGAAATTACTCATTCCAGATTTAATGTGACAGCAGTCTGAAGGCTGTAGTATTTACAGCAATTCATGCTGCTTTAGAATGCCAGTCCTGTTTCCTTCTGTAAACTGTACTGTTAACCTTGTAGACTTGTGGTTGCCCTCATTGAGTATCAGACCTGTGAGCTTCTTCGGGGGTGCTTTCTAACCTTCAGGTCTGTGTATTGTTGAAAGGTTTCTTAGAAGTCTGAAACAATTGCTTGGAAACATCTTACTCCCCCTAAACGTTAGAAAGGATTCGAGCAGGTTCAACCTGAGCAAATTCTCCTCCTGCAGAGCCAAGATCTCTCCAGGTACCCCGCACAGTGCTCCATGAGTGGTGGAGTTCTACAGGCTGGCTGGCAGGAACAGAAACAGCTCTACTTTCCAGAATCTTATGACACCAGGAAGACAGAAAAACCTTCTTCCGGGTTTAATCTCTCTTCATCCTGGAGTGGCTTCCTAATTCACACAGTAGATCAGATGGATACACATGGCGACCTCCGCAGACCTCTCGGCTCTTCTTCTTTGTCTCTTCCCACTCGTCTTCAGCTCCACCTACATCGTTTCCCACAAACTCTCAATTCTGTCTCCATAAAGAAGCAGGTGGCCTCTTTCCAGGAATGTATTTACCCTTTGCTGCGCTGTGACCTGTAAGTTATCTCAGAACATTCACCTGGGGTACTTAAAAGGCTCGACTCACTTCTTTTCTTTCTCACCAGAATCACTGCCCTCTGGTGCCTTGGTCCTAAGATGTTACCAACTGTTTCTTCATACATTTTATGGTTTTCAGTGGTTCTATCCATAGGAGAAAAAGATATCTCTTTCACTTAAACCACATATTCTTGATATATTCTTTCCTTGTATTGTTCCTGATACTCATTTAGAATTTATTTGTCAATTGTTATTAAATATAATTTAAAACTTTTGGTATACATACATAAAGGTAGATTTCTTTCTTGCCTATATTGTTTTATTTTATTGATTAGTCTAAGTTTCTATAAAAATAATACTCGTGCCTCAGACTGTGCTATGCGAGTGGGGTGGAATCATGTAATATGCATACTGTGGATGAAGATGCCCAAGGTAAAGGCCAAAGATGCTGCATCTGTATAAGCCCACAGGAATGCAGACACTAAGTGTTAATATTCAGTTTCCTAAGTAAGAGACATCCGTGGACTCTGATGCTATGGTTTAGAGTAAGTCTCAAGGGCTGCTGTGTTGGAGGCCTGCTCCCCAGCATGGTGATGTTAATAAGTGGTGGAGCCTCTAGGTGGTGCCACCTATAGGATGGAAAGTGGTTCAGTCATGGTGGATATTGCCCTTTGAAGGAGTTAATACAGTTCTTGTGAAAACATGGTTTATTCTTACAAGAATGTGTCCACAAATATGGCTTCTGGTCTTGCGGTCTTGCTTTGTGACCACTTGGACATGTAACTGTTGTCCTTTTCAATCCTCTGGTATATCATGACACAGTCAAGGTGAATCTCACCAGACATCAAACAGAAGTGGCCATGAAATGAAATGAGTCAAAATCACTCATTTTCTATATAAACTTACCTACATGCTTTGTTATAGCAATATAAAACAACTAGCAATCCTCTTTTAAAATGTTAGTAAATTTGCGAATAGAAACTACTTATAATAGACATTAGGCATAGTGCTATAGTTGGGAACTGCAAGTCTACAGAACAGTGAGCTGTAAAATGGGGTCGATATGTTCACTTTTTACACCATGTCATAAGATCTATCTATCTATTTCAGTAGTTGTGGCAAGCACATGCATGGATACACATGTGCATCAAAGTGTGCACACACACAATTCCTCAGAGCCACTGTGGGAGCAGCATCTAGGAACAAAAAGTCCCACCCTTCCTCCCTCTTCCTCCCTTCATCCTTTCCCCTCCTCCTTCCTCTTCTTCTTCCCCTATCTTGCTCCTTCTCTTCTTTCTTCTCTCTCCTCTTCCCCTCTTCTCTGTCTGCTACATAGAGATGCTTCCATTGATCTCCTTAATATCTTTTGAATGGTGAGGTCTAACAGAGCCAGAGCTTATTTGCCTGGGAATCTACAGTGTAATACAGTATAAGTCTGGGTTACTCCCTTGGGGGATGGCTGGTGTGCAACAGAGAACATCTGTTTTTAAATGCCTCTTTGAGCAGTGGAGAGCACCACAAATGGTGTTAAAATTAACATGAATGTTCCCTGTCATACTATAGTGGAGTGCTTACGCTTTAATCCAGGTGACTTTAATACAGCACTTCATGTTCATCAAAGAACTGGTGATTCACAGTCTCTCAAAGTGAGACCTAGGAACAGAAAGCCTCTCCTCCTCCTCCTCCTCCTCCTCCTCCTC
>PVIU01024867.1:0-24745 GCA_004026605.1 Ondatra zibethicus
AAAAATAACGACAGCCTAAATTTTGAAGGAAAATGGATGGAACTAGAAAGCATTATTTTGAGTGAGGTAACCCAGACACAGAAAGACAATTATCACATGTACTCACTCATAGGTGGTTTTTAAACATAAGGCAAAGAAAACCATCTTACAAACCACAATCCCAGAGAATTTAGACAACAATATGGACACTAAGAGAGACCTACATAGATATAGATCTCCTGAATAATTTGGGAGCATGGGGACCTTGGGGGAGGGTTGAGGGAGGGAGGGGAGTGGCAGGGAAGGGAGCAGAGAAAAATAAAAAAAATTAAAAATTAAAAAAATAAAATAAAAAGAAAAAAAAGAAACTAGCAAATAAACAAAGCAGTTTTACTCATAAGATCTTCATAAGGCAATGCTAAAAAGTTACAATAAATTGAGATCAATTTTGAGACAGGGCCTAGCAATGTTGGCTAGCTTTGAATTCAAGGAGGCTTCTGCCTATAATTCTATTATAACATGATTGTCTGGTCTAAAGGAACTCCAATTTCCCAAACTATAAAAGGCAGTTCATAGTCAAGAAATGAGCTCAACCTGAGGATTTGTAGTGGCTTAGATAAAAGCCAATATCCACCAGGAACTGTTATCCCAGTTCCTATCTGCCAAAGAGTCATTTCCCTTACCTCTGGGAGAAGGAACATATGGCTACCTATCAGCGTATCAAAAGTCCATACTGGTCTCAGGTTCCTTCAATATCTCCTATCAGCATATCAATATCTCCTATCAGCGTATCAATATCTCCTATCAGCATATCAATATCTCCTATCAGCATATCAATATCTCCTATCAGGGTATCAATATCTCCTATCATCATATCAATATCTCCTATCAGCGTATCAATATCTCCTATCAGCGTATCAATATCTCCTATCAGCATATCAATATCTCCTATCAGCATATCAATATCTCCTATCAGCGTATCAATATCTCCTATCAGCATATCAATATCTCCTATCAGCGTATCAATATCTCCTATCAGCGTATCAATATCTCCTATCAGCGTATCAATATCTCCTATCAGCATATCAATATCTCCTATCAGCGTATCAATATCTCCTATCAGCATATCAAAAGTCCATACTGGTCTCAGGTTCCTTCCATGTCTCCTGCACCTTCCATACATTTCAAAGTCCACACTAGCATCCTAGTCCTTCTCATCTCCTCTACCCTAAACTCCCTCCAGCTCGTGGGCTTCCCTCCCCTCAGAAACACCTTGTAAGATACTTGAGGCACAGGAGAGGCCAGGCCCCTGAAGACCTCCAACTGCCAGGTTCCACTCACAGAATACTGTAAATGTCCTAATGGTTGTACCCAGGCTTCACCCTACAGAGTAAAAAGCCAAAACTCTACATGCAAAATCCTACCTTGGAAAGTTTCACCCTGAAAAGGTCCACTCCTCACCCTGCCCTGAAGAAATTCTATATAAGACCTGCCTTCTGCTCAGTTCTCTGCTTTTTCTCACCCAAGCAGAGGCAGCCCCCATACTGGTTTTTTTCCCCTCCCAATAAATCTCTTTTGTGAGGTTTGTTTTGTGCTGTGACATTGTGGTATTCTTTGGCTTCTCACTGCCAAGTCACCGTCCCATCAGAGATGTAATGCTTACATTTCTTGCTGAAACCTGGGATAGGCTCTCCTAGTGCCTGCATTTCCCTCTGGGTCTAAGCTACACTGGACCCCATCTTCATGTCCAGTCCACCCACAGCAGACTCACCATCAGGCTCACCAATCTCTTGGCATCCCATTCACCAGTGGCAATTACATAAGTTTCCCCTTTGGTTGGTGTAAACATTTCCCAATCTGAGGAAGTGACCATTGAGCATCTAGTACTTCTCTGGTACTCTTGGAGGTAGAAGTACCTGTAATGGTAAAAGTAAAATGCTGCGGATCTCCAGCAGCAACAGGCAGTGAGCCAAGTGGAGGCAGACGGCAAGCAGGGGGGTCCCAAGAAGAGCCAGTCCCAGGCAGGGACGGCACACAAGACCATGAGGAGAGACAGACAGATGGGTATGCCACAAGATCACAGCACAGGTCTCCAAAGGCAGCTGGTCCTGGGCAGTGAGCCACGCGGCAGGCAAGAAACAGAAACATGGATTGGAATGCCATGCAGAGTGAGGCTGGATATTTATTTAGTGGGTTATGGAAGGGAAAGGGGGAAGGGGAGAAGAGAAGAAGAGCAGAGAGGCAGAGACAAAAAGAGAGACAGAGAAGGGAGAGAAAGAAGGGGGGACAGGGAGAAGCTGCCTTTTCAAGAGGGAGACGGAAAAGGAAGGAACTCAAGCTGGAAGCTGAAGATCAGCTTGCCTCGGCAGAAGTGGGGGGGGCGGGGATGGGAGAGTGGGCATGGCTTGTCTCTTAAAGGAACAGGACAGATCATTACAGTCCCATCTCTTTTTTATAATAAAAAGGCGGTTGGGAGGGGACCGGGAGAAGGGGAAGAAAGGAAAAAAAATTTTATTTCTTTAATTATGTTCTTGAATGGAAAAAATAAAACAAAACAATGTATGGAAAAAAAATTAAAAAAAAAAGGCGGGAGGTTAGGCTCCACAGGTTAAAGGAATTGGGACAGCAGATTCTCAAGACTGCTTCCTGCTTCTTTGTGGGCATCATCTTTGGGGGGAACCTGAGAAGGCTGGGTGCTGGTCACAACCTGGTATAGCTGTTCTCTTTGATCCTGTCTGGTGTTTGTAGTATGGAAATGTCTGGTGTCTCTTACACCTGTTTAAGGTATTGGCAGAAAAGAGGATAAAGTAAAGTTTAGGAAAAAAAATTATTAGGACCAGGGAATTGAGAGGGGTGTATCTGACCTGTTTAAGGTGGATCCTTCAATTCGGCTCCCTGGAATTCCCAAGAATTCTTTGGGTTTGTGAAAACAGAAGTTTTATATGTATGTATGTATGTATGTATGTATAGAATAAACAGCAGCATATTTATATCAAAATGACTGTGACAGATATTTTTCCACAATGAAAAGTATCTTTAAGACTATGAAAGGCAGCAGGGGAGAAATTTAATATCATGCACTTGTCCTCACACCTTTATAACTTGCAGGTACACACCAATAACTTGTATTTATAATTTACTGAAATTTGTTTGATGAGGTTGTCCTTTTAAACTGACAAAACCTCTCAGCTGTCAAACTGCATCAGAGATCTTTGAGAAGGATAAAATTTTACTTGAGTTATTGATTTAAATATGACAGAGAACTTACTTGGTTGGCACCTAGAGCTACTCCTCAGGGTCCTCCATGGTCACTGAGGGTCGTATTTGCCTTCTGCTGTTTAGTGCAAGGCCTGCCAGGCTTCAGAAGATCCTGCGGGCTAAGAAATCTGTAGGAAGACAAGCCTACCTTGACCTGAGCAGCTAGGCTGTTGATTTCAGAGATTCTTTCCATTGTCTATAGATCTTCATTGTAGATGAAAGGCAGTTTTACCCAGTGGTCAGTGCTTGGCAGTTGAAGCAAACTGCGGACGGACATTGTTCTGTGCCCATTTGTCTTCTGTCTTCTTTGGAAGAAATAGAGTGCTGCTGCTAGGAGCCAACCTGTCTCTTTTTGTTATAAAAAGTTTTTTAATAATTAAACATTAAACTGCCACATTCCCTAGATCTCTGAGCAGTTGAGGGTCGTTTATCAGGTACAGCTACAGTATAGGATCTGCCTGGAGAGCTGGGTCCAAGCTTGACTGTACTGGCTCTCAGCTTAACAGATAGATTTATACTTGTAAAAAGACAGAAAAAAGAAAAAACTGCTTGCAATAGAAGGTTAATGGCAGAATTGACAATAATAGAGAACATCTTAACATATTTTAAATGAGGGTTGGATTAAATATAAAGTATTTTTGTAAGAGATTTAAAAATACATACCAATTTAAAATATGAGACCTATTGTTTTTATAGTCTGAAATGAGATGCAATGAACAGACAATTTTAACATTCAACGGTAAATATAGGTGCTTTTAAATTACATGTATGAACACATACACACAGAGTAAACAGGAATTGGATGAAGTGGATGCTCTTGGTTGGCCCTACCAAAGGCATGTCACTGCACAAAACACACATGCAACAGAGTCAACAAGAGAAATTTAGAGGCAAAAACAAAAGTAAATTGGGGGACCAGGCAGGGTATACCTCAGTAAAGATGGCAGGACTTGATCACTTAACCTGGCTCTCAGTTAAGATAGTGGTAAAGTCACCTGACCTCAGTTAAGATGCTGGCAAGGTCACCTGACCTCAGTCAAAATGTCAGTGGTCACATGTTGTATGGAAAAGCCACTCAGTTAAGATGGCTGTGAATTCACCTAACCTCAGTCAAAATGTCAGTGGTCACATGTTATATGGAAAAGCCACAATTTTTGAGCTGCAGAGATTTTAAGGTTAATAAGAGAGACCTAGAGGCATGATCTGCCCTGTTGCTGAGCCACCATGCCATAAGCTTTGTGCAAGCAAAAGGCTGGAACTGAAAATAGTCACCTCGTGGATCTGACCAATCTTGTTGGTAGCAGTAGTGGTGGCAGAGACAGTCTGAGGAAACTCTTTCCATTTGCCTGTGTGCTGACAGTAGTTAGAAAGCTTCCATAAAAGTGTAGCCAGGAGGACACTGGCGGAGTAAGGGTAGGAGATGAAGAAGAAGGGCATTATGGCCTGGGGTTTTAGGACCTCTTAAAAGGCATCCATCCCAGGGTGGGGGGACAGACATGGATGGCTTGCTACCCATAGCTGAAACTGTGAAAACCCACGAAACAGCAATACTACAAGGCCTATAACGTGACATCTCCCCCTATAGGCGGGGTGTGAATTGGCATGAACATTGCAGGACCCATGTGAGAGCGTCCTCTGCCCCCAGGTGGGATTCTATAGCCTGAATGGATCAGGCTGGGCAACGCGGAAGCCAGCAAGGCCAGAGGCTGCTCCCCACGGCCTTTACCAAACCAAAACCAAAAGCAAACAACATGGTGGGGGGGATAATAAAAAGAAAAATAGAAAGAAGAATCTGAGGGACCCTGGGCCCCCAGTCATGGGCGGTCCAGCCCCAGGCAGTCCAAACACAATTTTAGCTAAGAGAAGCAATCCAGAGATGAATGTCAGCAAAGGGCTCAACTGTCCGTGGTTGGGGGCAGTCCTCCTGCTTCTAGGAAAACAGGAAGATTGCCGGGAGCTCACCGGTCAATTCCTTCGGTTCAGAAAAAACAGTTAAGCTGACCAGAATGGGGGAAACTCACCAACTGAAGCAGGTGTTCTGCGCAGAAATCATGCTGTAGAAATCATGCTCAGCTATATGGAACACGTGGTTGTTGTGGAAAAAATACCTGGTTCTGGATCCCAACCCTGAGAGAGGGATTCAGAGCAGGAGAGCCTCCCAAGCCTCATGGCACTAATGTAATGTAAAAGTAAAATGCTGTGGATCCCCGGTGGCAGCAAGCAGTGGGCCATGTGGTGGCAGGCAGCAAGCAGGGGATCCCGAGAGCAGCCAGTCCCAGGCAGGGACTGCACGAGACCACAAGAAGAGACAGACAGATGGGCATGCCATGACACCATGCTGCAGGTCTATGAAGGTGGTGGCAAGGGACAGAGACACGGATAGGCACGCCATGCAGAATGAGGTTGGATATTTATTTACTGGGTTATGGAAGGCAAGGGGAGAAGGGAAGAGCAGAGAGGCAGAGAGAGAGAGAGAGAGAGAGAGAGAGAGAGAGAGAGAGAGAGAGGGGAGAGACAGAAGGGGGAAGGGGAGAAGTGGGGAGAGGCAGAAGCTGCCTCTTTGAGAGGGAAATGGAAAAGGAAGAGACTCAGGCTGGAAGCTGAAGATCTGCTTGCCTTGGCAGAAGGGGGGAGGGAGTGGGCGTGGCTTGTCTCTTAAAGAGACAGGACAGATCATTACATTCCCACCTCTTTTTTATCTTGAGAGAGAGACAGAAAAGGAACTCAGGCTGGTCTCGGTGGCCAAGGGAGGGAGTGGGCATGGCTTGTCTCTTAAAGGAACAGGACAGATCATTACAGTACCCCAGCCACAATCTTTAAGCCTATGGTGAGCCCTCTTCACCTGACCCCCATCCCTACCACCCTTGGAGCTGCAGCCCTATAGTTTCTTTAGACCTGATCAGGCTATTGTGCCCCTTCCTGCCCTCTTCTTCCACCTTCCCTTCAGAGGTATCTGTAATCCCACAGCTCCTCTAGGCCCTCATTGATTTTTATGTTCTGTTCTCTAACACTTTCCTGTGGATGAGACTCTCCTCTTTGAACTTGATTTTTGTCCTCACATTCTGACCTCCAGAAAAGTCCTGGTACCAGACTCTGAGTATCTCTGGTTTAAGCAGGCAAAACCCTTGATCCTCATTGAGTGTGGTAACAACCCATCTGAACAACTTTGTCCTTGTTTGATCCTCCCCGAATCCTGGGGATGTCCATTACTACAGGCTGCAAAGACAGTTTCCTTCTCTCTCATCCATGGCAATGTGTCTATCCTCTCAGTCCCCCTTAGAATGTCTCTAAGAAAACCTCTAGCCTCTACACCTGGCATCAGACCTGAAGGGCCCTAAATGTATTCAGTTTTGCAATCAAATTTGGCCTCAATACCCCTTAGATAATCAATCCAAAGGGCCAAGTAATAGCATCCTAGATTCTAATATTATTGGAAATTTTACAAATGTTGTTGGATTTTCTTTTACTCAAGTATTGCGTTGGGTGTCAAATGTTGTTGGTTGCTTTTTTTTTTTTTCTTCTTCTTTGGCTTTTTTCGGGGGGGTGCCACTTAGCTCCTAAATACACAGAGTCTTAATCTTTCTTATAAATGCCCACCCTTAGCCTGGCTTGTTTCTAGTCAGCATTTTTTTTTTTTTAATCTCAGCTATCTTTTGCCTCTGGGCTTTTTCCTTTTCTTATTTCTGTATGTCTTACTTTTACTCTTACTCTGTTGCTGGCTGGGTGATTGTGTGGCTGTCTCCTAATGTTCTCCTCTCTTTCTCTGCTTTTTCTTCCCTCTCAGATTTCTCCTCCTATTTCTCCTCTCTGTCTTTCAGCCCTGACTATCCTTTCGCCTGCCTTGCAAATGCTCATTCAGATCTTTATTAGAACATCAGGTGTTTTAGACAGGCAAAGAATCACAGTTTCACAGAGTTAAACAAATGCAACATAAAATAATGCAACACATCTATGCATCATTAAAACAAATGGCCACAGCATAAACAAACACAGCACACCTTAAAATAATATTCTACAATGTACAAATATTGGGGTGATCAGAGAAATAAAAAGATTCCACATTCCCTATCTTTCTTTTCTGTGCTCCAAGCACTATCTGTTTTTGTCTGTCCCATCCCCAATCCCCTTTCCCCCCCATGATAAATGTTCTGTCTTTTAAGTTACCATATAGATCAACTGGTTTGTTGCAAAGTGGAACCAGGAGCCAGATCTAGCAGAAGGGGGGGAAAGAAAAGGAGTAGCCCAGTTGCAATATGCACACATCCCACAAATACTCTTCACTGGTTGTTACATCTCTCAGCTCCCTCCCACAGTACCTGCTGTCTATAACTAGAGCTCAAAAATTACCTATCTCTAAGCCTTCTTTGTTCTCAGTTTACAGGGGTTTAGTTTTACAGAGATTCAGGTATCTTTTAGGTATAAGTGGCTATTGAGGTTTATATTGGGGTTAAGCCCACTAAACCTCTCAGGGTTCAGGAAGATTCACTACAGCAGGGGAAAACTAGCTAATTTGGTCTGAGGGTAGATGTAGTAAACTAACTCACATAAATCTTTTCATCATGTCCAGTTTATTCTTTCTATGATCCAATGCCCATGCTGTTTTGCGTACTTTCCTGTTTCTGTTGTTCTCATTGCATTGTTGTTACTCCCACTCCCATGAAGTTTCTAGTCTATATAACCTACAGAGTAATTAACAATGGCATCAACATTTATTTCAGAATCATAAAAAACAAAACAGGTAGGACATGACAAAGCAGTGCTCCAGAAAAGGTGACACTACCCAGGAAGGGCCAGTATCCTTCTGACATTTGGAAAAATCTGACATTCCAAACCATTGGATAGTATCACTAGACATCCCTGAACCCTGGATTCAGCCATTTCTTTCACCCCCATTCTCTATTGTGATAACCAGCTTTGGGGATGCCCAGACCTCTTTGTCAGTAAGGGCAGTTACTGTCTTCCTATCTTTATGAAATTCCTTCATGCTATTAGCAAAAGTAATTGTGACAGACTGACTTTATGTGGATTTGACTGTTAGAACAAAGAGTGAATGTTTTCACTCTAAGGCCCCATGGTGTGGGGGAATGAAGAAGTTACAGTGCTGAGGTATTTTGGGACTGAATCCCATTTTAAAGGGAATAATAGTCATGGCTTCACAAGGTTTCTACAGAATTGACAACGACTATCCAAAGGACAAATGTTCCCAGAAGCTCTGCAAAATGGGTTCCCCATAAGATGTTCACTTGTGGGTTGATCTAAGAATTTGTCAGCTGTACATTTATTGTAAAATATTGTGGCTCCAACAAGTGGCAATAGACTGTTGTTTTATGCTGTTCCAGTTGAATTAAAAGCTGGCTTCCAAGTTGGGGAATGGGGTAGACCTCTCCTGACACAAGCATGCTTGTTTAAAAGGTTTCCTCCAAAATCTCTATCCCATAACAGGAAAGCCACCTAACCATGTGGCAGAGAAAGGAGAGCAAAACAAAATGAAGACACAGAATATTCCAAATGGGGACTATTGCTACTCATCTCATACACTTGGTTTTGCTTTAACTCTCCGAAACTTTTGCTAAGATACAAGTCTTATCTTAAGATTTATAAAAATATTGTTGTGATCTTTCTGTACCTAAAGATTTGTAAGCATATTGGGTATGATTGAAACCATGTAAATTTTGTAACAAAGTGGTTAATTTGAAACTCATAGTTGTAATGGTCTGTTTTGTCCCCTTAAGAGACAAGCCCTGCCCACTCCCTCCCCTGTCTTCCGAGACAAGTGGATCTTCCTTCCACTTCCAGCCTGAGCCCCTTCCTTTCTGTCTCTCTCCCAAAGAGGTAGCTTATCTTCTCCTCTCTCCCCATTCCTCTCTCTCTGCTCTTTTTCCTTTTCCCCACCTCTCCCCTTTCTGCTTCCATAACCCACTAAATAAACACCCACTTTCTCTGCATGGCATGCCTGTCCATCTCTGCCTCTCACCCATCATGGCAACTCATGGGACCTGCTGCTCCTCATGGCCCGCTGTCGCTGGCCCTCAGGAAATGGCACCATTTTATTTTTACCATTACATTTGGTGCCCATGACTTGGGCAGGTTTTCTCCACACTCCTTCCTGCGCGCAGGCGGAGGACATGTGGAACGATGAGCTTGGAAATCCGGTTTCTTACAACAGCCACCTGCTCTATGTGCCTGAACGCCGACCTCTACGCACCAGCAGCTTCACTGGTGAGTTTTCCCCTTTTAGTCAGCTTAACCATATTGCCCCCAACCACACAGCCTTCACGGCTACAGTTGAGCCATCTATGGTTGCTTCCCACAGCTAAAAATATGATTGGATGACGCAGGGTAGTCCACCCACACTAGCACTGCACATGCTGAACAGTAAGTTCGCTTTGGGGCCTGGGTCCCTTGGATTATTCTCTTCCCTTTCCTTTCCTTTTGACCGCTTGTAAGTGGCCCCCATGGCCTCCAGCCTGTCTGGCTTCCGAGTCGCCCGGACTGGTGCCAGTCGGCTTCATCAACACCCTGCCTGAAGACAGATGTTCATCTATGGGCTTTGCAGTGTTCATTTTCACATTTTCAGCTATGGAATATAAACCCTGAAACTATCAGCCACCCACCCGCCTGTAAACACTCTGCTGGTGTCATGCTGGCTCTGCTTTTCCTCAAACTATCCCTGCCACCACTACACCGCTGGTCCTGTGGAAACTGACAATATTAGCTGGATCCATGAAGCAGCTGTTTACAATTCTAGCCTTTGCTGCCCACTACAGCTTTTGGTGCAGCGGCATGGCAACAGGGTGGATCACACCTCTAGGTTGCTCTTGTTATTATGTTTAAAACTCCTGTGGCTCAAAATACGTGACTTCTCAATCCACATGTGACCGCTGCCATTTTGACTGAGGTGAGATGACCTTACCACCATCTTATCTGAGGTCAGGGGAGTTCACTGCTATTTTAACTGAGGGCCAGCTCGGGTAACCAAGTCCTTCCAGGCTTACTGAGGTATTCCCTGCCTGGTCCCCAGTGCTGCCTCTGTTACGTGTATGTTTTCTACATTAGCATGCCTTTAATATTCTTCTTTGCTCAATTCCTGTTCACTGTATGTGTGCATACATGTAACTCAAATATACATGTTTACTGTTAAATGTTATAATTGTTCATTGTGTCTTATTTCAGACTACAAAAACAATAAGTGTCATGTTTTAAATTGGTATGTACTTTTAAGTCTCTTACAAAAATACAGTATAAAATATATTAAACTGTTCTCTACTATTGTCAGTTCTGCCGTTAACCTTCTATTGCAAGCAGTTTTTTCTTTCTGTGTTTTATAAGTGTAAATCTTACCTGTTAAGTTAAGAGTCAGTACAGTCAAGCATGGACCCAGCTCTCTAGGCAGATTCTATACTAAAACAGAACTCATCTATATCCATTAAATAGCTCTCAACTGCTCAAAGATCTGGGGAATGTGGCATTTAAATATTTAATTATTAAAAGACTTTTCACAACAAAAAGAGACAGGCTGGCTCCTAGTAGCAGCATTCTATTTCCTCCAAAGAAGACAGAAGACAGATGGGCCCAAAATAACATCCATCCACAATATGCTTCAACTGCCAAGCACTGACCACTGGGAAAAAATGCCTTTCATCTAAACTGAAGCTCTCCAGACAGTAGACAGAGTCAAGGGAATCGACAGCCTAGCTGCTCAGATCGAGGTAGGCTTGTCTTCCTACAGATTTCTTAGTCCACAGGATCTTCTGGAGCCTGAGAAACCCTGCACTAAACAGCAAAAGAAAAATAAAACCCTCAGTGACCATGGAGGACCCTGAGGAGTAGCTCTAGGTGCCAACCAAGTAAGTTCTCTGTCATTTTTAAATCAATAACTCAAGTAAAATTTTATCCTTCTCAAATATCTCTGATGCAGTTTGACAGCTAAAACTTAGGTTTTCACAAACCCAAAAACTTCTTGTGAGGTCCAGGGAGCCGAATTGAAGGCTCCACCTTAAAAAGGTCAGATATACCCCTCTCAATTCCCTGGTCCTAAATTTTTTCCCCCCTAAATTTAACTTTGTCCTCTACTCTGCCAATACCTTAAACAGGTGTAAGAGACACCAGACATTTCCACACTACAAACACCAGACAGGAGCAAAGAGACCAGCTATGCCAGGATATGACCAGCCCCCAGCTTTCTCAGGTCCCCCCCACAAGATAATGCCCACAAATAAGCGGGAAGCAGTCTTGAGAATCCACCATCCCAATTCCTTTAATCTGTTGTGCCTAACCTCCTGCCTTTTTATTATAAAAAAGAGATGGGAATGTAATGGTCTGTCCTGTCCCTTTAAGAGACAAGCCCTGCCCACTTCCTCCCTTGTCCACCAAGGCAAGTGGAGCTTCCTTCTGCTTTCAGCCTGAGCCCCTTCCTTTCTGTCTCTCTCCCAAAGAAGTAGCTTCTTTTCTCCTCTCTTCCCTCTTGTTTCTCTTCCTCTCTCTCTCTCTGCTCTTCCCCTTCTCCCTCCCTCTCCCCTTTCCCATCCCTTCTTAACCCACTAAATAAATACCCACTTTCTCTGCATAGTGTGTCTATCCGTTTCTGTCTTCGTGGGACTGGCTGAACCCCTGTGGTTTCCTACCTGCCACCGCCCTAAACTAACTGCAGTGGCCTGCTGGCCCCACTCGGGGAATGGAACCATTTTATTTTTACCATTATAATAACACCAGAGTTGATAGTTTAAAATCTATACATAGGTAATCTTAAAAGAAACATGTGGATTGCTGTCATCTTAGCTGCTGTTCCCTCATTTGGGTGGAGGCAGCCATGTGTCTGATAGTCATATTTTCTAGGGTTGGAAAGGATGGATTTTGTCATACCCAACTTGATTAAAAGTGCCCACATGACATAAGCCACCCAAGGAAAAAAAAAACTTCACCTAGCTGTGAGGCCCAAACCAGATGATGCCACTATTTTCAATCACACTAACAAGCCTCAGCCCACAGTCCCTCATCTTCCTCTCCAGCCTCTCTAGCATCCCCATGTCCCTCTTCAGCAACAGGCTGCCCACCCAGTCAGGACTGAGGATGTTTCCAACCAGCAACCCTGAATGGAATAAAAGTATACAAATGGGGCATCCTTGCTTAAGATTAATTTGCAACTTGCATCCTGGCTGATCTTCACAAGGCCACCCTTAAAGTGGTAAATCATGAAAAAATCCAAGAGGTCATCCAGGACAAACATGAAATTCCATCTCAATTCCTACACTGACTCACAAAGGTACTCTTATAATATACCGATCTGGAGCCTGAGACCTTAGATGGAAAACAACTCCTTATGACGTACTTCTCCCCAGAATTTTCCTACTATTAGGGCCTAATTTATACATCTAAAGAAAGTACCCATGACTCCACATGCAGAAGTCTTAGCAATGGCCTTTAAGTTGTACCATGGGAGAGATGAAAAAGTCTGAAAGCAAAAATACCTGATTCTGGCTAAAGCCTTTCAAGTGGCCGTAACAATCACATAGGCTCCCTGGCCTCGGAAACCCCATGAACCTCAGGGTTCCTGTTTCAAAGGCAGTCAGGAAGGTCACAGAGCCCAAGCCTGTCTGAACCCATGCAAATCACCTGAACCATGTTTAAGGTACATCAAGAAGGGTGCAGGGTATTTAGTGGTCTCATGTCCCTTGAGGCATGGGGACATCAAGCTCAGATGGCCCTTCAGATTACCTTCTAGATCTGGCAATGGACAATGGAGAGGCCTGTGCTCCCTTGGTCTGACCACTGCCATCTCTGACTGGAAGCCTTGGCTAGATATAGTATCAGGGTGATTTAGCTCTCTCCTTTTGGACACTGGGACCACCTATTTAGTGGAGTTTTAGGAACCTACCTCTTGTTCTTGTTCCTCTATTGCCAGAGTAGGGAACAGTCTCATGAAACCTCACCAAATATCACCAAGGCTCCATACCCACTCTCTCTGCACTGTCTCAGGGGCCTTAAGCCTCTTATTTCTGACCTCTAAGAAAGAATCTTCTGTAACCCATTTCTTCCTCCTTTCATACTTCCATATTCTTGGGGCACGCAGGGGGGGTGGGGTCGGGTGTGACGACAATGGAACCTACCACTTGTTTCAGGATCTCTGACTAATCAACTCTGCAATGGTTCCCCTTTACCCCACAGTAGTAACCCCTAAACTCTTCTCTCTACCACCCCCTCAGCTACCTCCCACTTTTCTATCCTAGACCTCAAAGACCCCTTTTCCATACCTCTTGTTCCCCGGGCACAAAATACCTTCGCCTTTACCTGGACTGATTCAACTTCCTGGACAGTTCTACCCTAGGGTTCTGGAATATTCCACATCTATTTGGCCAGGCTCTTGCATCTGACTTATTCTCTCCCAGCTCTGTTCTGGAAGTCACAGATTCTCTATGCCCCCTGCGCAGAATTCTCTCTTGCCTTCCAGCTCCCACTTGGAGTCTATAGAAACTCCCTCTAGCAGAGTTTGTTTTGTGACCCTTCCTCTCTTCCTCCACAGACATGGGTTTTTTAAAATCTCACTCTCTTACTACAAACTTCTTGGTCTTAGAAAATTTTGGTGGCCTATATTGGCATGTTCAATTTTCAGTGGTGGCAACTTCTACCACTGCACTAACAAATGATCTGAAAATCTTTTATAGCTAAAGTTGCTCTCTTCTTTTTCTTCCTAACTACACCTGTCTGGGGTAGTTCTTACATAGAGATGTTTGTTGTTCAATAGACCCCACACCTTTAATCAAGAGCTTGTCCTATAGAGTCAGGAATCTATATCAGGCTTTCAAAGGTTGATTCAGTTCCCTATAGCTTCCTTGTTTATCTCTCCTTCACAGGGACGTACCCCATGCTTACTTTTTCTATTTCTGTGTGATAATTCCTGTCCCGAAAATAAAAATTAAAAAACCACATCAAACAGGGTTTATGATAAGATTTAAAAAACAATACTTGTTTACTTAAGTATTAAAGCTGTACCTCCATGTATTCATACAGGAATTTATTTCATACTGTGCCAAACTTTGTAATATAGTCAACTAGGTGGTGGTAGCTTTAAAAAGACATGAAAAGGTCATGGAGAGAAACTGAGACTCGGCACCATGTGGCAGGACTGAAGCTCCTAGAGAGCCCAATGAAGCTACTGGTGAGAACACACCCATTCGCAATGAGGGCTGAGGACAGCGTTATGGATACCTAAGAATACAAAAGCCTCAGTAAGTTCTGAGGGTCTAAGAAAGTATATAAAGGTCTGAGGATACAAAAGTTTAAGTTCTGAAGGTATAGAAAAGTATTTTAAGGCATGCAAATGAAGGTTCTGAAGGCACAGAAAGTGATTTAAGGTAACGAAAAATGTTGCAGATTTCTCCTCCTACCCCATGCTACTGTTATATTAATATTTCAAAGGTTTAGAAAACCTAGACTTAATTGTTCAAGCAGAGCACACACATGCTGGGGTACGGAGACTATTCACAAGCATCTTGCCAAAAGGAAATACTTGTCCCTACTGAAACCTAAATTGATGTCTAAAACACCTGCCCGCTGTGCTTGCCCTTTCTATGACCAAACTAGAGATTATTGTGGATGTTGGCTAGAGACTTTTGAAGGATGTCCTTATAGGTCCTGTAAAAGATACGATGCATAAAAGTGTTCTACCTTTTATGCAAAAGAACCAATCTTTTATATTCTAATTAATGATTCATGGCACCCCAGATGGGATACATGGGGTCTTGGTAAACTTTACTACAGCATTTATCAGTCATCCATTAAGTAGAATCAAAATAGAGGGTACACATCCCATTCTCTCAACCCCTAAGTATAGACAGGTAGAAGAAGTGGTCCAAAGCTCCTCAGAGGTCCTTACATCCCTAATAGCATCCCTCTTTGATGACACTAATCACACTTCCCTCCCATTTCAAACCTTAACCTCTATTTATCAGCTATTGAATAATGCTCTGCCTGACTGCTTTGGAGAATACTGGTTGTGTGTCCCTCCTGGGTCAAACTTATGACCATCTTTTGTGGCCTTAGTCATTATTAAACTGTCTCACCAATTCTTAATTGCTCTAAACCAAATATCACTACCACCCTTTATCCCCCAACTCTCTCCTTAGTATCACAGACTGCCTTAACTCTTTAGGAACATGGTTTGTGGGCACACTGGACTTGACAGACTGCAATAATTCCTTAATTCTTAGTACTATCACCCAGCCCTTATGCCCAAACATTTACAGTCCTTCAGTTCTCTGTGGCACCCACATTTATCACTGCCTGATTGCTGGGTGGTCTGGGACTTGTGTCTTGAAGCTCCTGTTTCCAAACTAGAGGTGGTACCTTGTAGTACAATTAATAAAATCAGGGAAAGAAATTGGGGTTCAATCTGAAGGTCACAAAAACAAAACAGCCACCCACTGTCTCTTACCTCTACCTCAGACCAAAATGGTGATGCTGCCTCCAGGAATCTCAGAATAAGACTGTCTGTGAGACCTGTCTCCTCCCATCTTATATTCCTCTCTAGGGCTGGGAATAAAGGTGTGCATCACTACCACCTGGTTGCTATGTCAAACTAGTGTGGCTACTGGGATTAAAGGTGTATGTCACCACTGCCTGGTCTGTAAGGGTGATCAGTGCAGATGTTTTACTCTTTGAATTTCAGGCAAGCTTTATTTATTAAAAATACAAATGAAATAGCACTACAGTACCTGGTGAAGAACTTGCCAATTCCCATCACAGGGCTTATAGCTGCATGGGATGAAAATAAGCAGTTAAGGTCCTACCCTTTTTGCAGTCCTGGGTACAACCACTAGTGTCACCAATGGAGCAGCAGGTCTGACTACTTCCCTAGCTATTTACCATCAGTTTTCCTCTCAGTTCATCCAGGATCTCCAATGCGTGGAGATCTTTACTCTCCAGGGCCAAATAGACTCACTGGCTGCCATAAGTGCTACAAAGTCAACAAGGATGAGATTCACTAACAGCACAGAGAGGTGGTCCTTGTCTCTTCCTCAGGAGGAATGTTGTTTCTGTGTCACCAGTCAGGTATAGGAAGAGACAAGCGCTGACAATTCCAGATAGGTCTCCAAAATGTAAGAAACGGTCGATGACTTTGGTCAGTGGCTCACTGACAAGTATAATATGGTCCTGAATACTACCCTTCTTAACTCCCTTTCTCCTCATTTTCTTAATCTTATTAGTCGAACCCTACCTTACAAAGTTCTTGTCTAGATTTCTTCAACAACAGATTCAAAAGATTTCAAACCAGACTTTCAGTCAGTCACCATTACAGGATTACAGGTCCCTAGCTACAGAGTGAGAGGTCAATGACTCCCAATTATACCCTGATGGCTAAGATCAAGTTTGCCCAAAGGACTTCAATACCCCATCCAACAGGAAGTAGTATAATGATAACATCACCCCTCTTTTCTGTAACCTGATTGTTTATGAATAGTAAAAAAGGGGGGGGGGATGTAAGCCACTTGAGGAACAGGAGTGGCCAGGCCACTCACCTAGGACTTGCAACTGTCAGGTTCCACCCACAGAACACTCCAATTGTCCTAACAGTTGCACTGAGACCCCACCCTACAGAGTAAAAAGTCCAGGTTCTAGACATGAAATCCCACCAATGCCCACCTTGGAAAGCTTCACCCTGAAAAGATCCAATCGCCCCCAAATACCCTTCCCCAAAGAAAGTCTATATAAGTCTTGCCTTCTTCTCAGTTTTCTGCTTTTTATTTTTCTCCTAGCAGAGGCAGCTTTCCATGTCTT
Source organism: Ondatra zibethicus (assembly GCA_004026605.1). NCBI lineage: Eukaryota > Metazoa > Chordata > Mammalia > Rodentia > Cricetidae > Ondatra > Ondatra zibethicus. The sequence goes on from PVIU01024867.1 coordinate 17,011, forward strand.
GTATCCCTTTTAACTCCTCTAGCTACTTATATAAAGCAAACACTATTATTATCCCTTACTTTATAGATGGGGAAATGAAGTTTTGCTAATTCAAGTCACATACAGTGAGTAAGTGGGAAGCTGGAACGTAAACCCAGATAGTAAGACTCTGGAGCCCTTGCTGTCATCAACTACACACTATAGCCTTTTTGTGGATGTGCTTGTTGAGACCTAAATGGCGAAAAGTTAAATCACTGGTGGGAGAAAATAGATAAAGCCTTCAAGTGAAAAACGAGTTTTAGAAAATTATAGGTGGCCAGTACAATTCCCAGGAGTCAGAGATGGCAGAAAGCAGGTAAAGTAGCTGTGATTCTAAAATCAAGAACCCCTGACTTGAAACACGGCAGTGTTTGGTGCTGTTGTCACTCTTAGAGTATTTCTAGATCCTAAGTGGCAGATAAGGTAAAGGAAGATTATTTGTTAGTATACTTACAGAGTAATTATTGTGGAAGGCATTTTAAAAATGCATAACAAAAACCAGCTAAACATTTAATACTAAGCTGTATCTCTAGCTCAGGGACATGATAAAAAGCAACACTATCCACGACTCTAAAGTGATTGCTAGAATGGTAATCAGACCTCCAGCTCCCTAGCACACACACAATTTTTTCTTCTCTGCTAGACACTGTGATGAGTTTCTGCAGAGTTATGTAGCTGGTTTGATTCCGAAGTATTAGTAGTAGCCTTGATCTGTCTTTTGTGACTGCTACCTTTTGTTTGAAGTATGTAAGTCTTATATCTGAGAGTTTCGAAGGGATTAAAGCCTATGCAAAATCTGGTTACAGGAGAACTCAGCAAACTGAGACTGTCCTGTGATTTTTGGGAATTTGCATTGGCATTGTCTCTTTGGGGAGCATAGATAAGAGGTTTTAATATATAGAAATTGACTTGCTTAAGGTGTGAATTGTATAACAATAAAAAAAAATCCCTTTGCAAAGCAGCAGGAGTGCCAGAGACCCACTTGCAGCTGGGAAGGCTAAAAATTCATTCCAGAGAGCCTCTGTGTCTTCTTTATTTCACTGACCTTGTGAACCCACACCCAATAAAAGACACTTTTCATAGCATGCATATTCCAGAACTCTCATCTTTAAAATCACATCAAACAAAATAATCTCCATCCCTTGACTTCTTATTCTCCCCTAGGTATCACTGTATTTTTCTACTCCTCATCCGGGAAAACATGTTTGACAATACTCTAGTTCCATCATTTCCAGTCCTGATGAACCTAGTCATGTTCCTCTTTAGCACTACTCAAGCTGCCCTGGCCCATGTCACCACAGTATCATTAAAAACACATGCAATGATACACTGTAATAAGATGCTTAATTACATAAGATGCAAGGCAGAAACCTGAATTATATTTGCTGTCATGGGCTTTGGTACTTGCTTAATTTATCTGTTCATCCTCACATTGCTTACTGTAGCTTTTTCTGTGTGCTGCATATACCGTGTCGCATTGTGAACTCTCTGCAATCTTCAATTCTTAAATAGCATCCCGTTCATGCTTTTAACAGGCAAGATGCTCTATCAAGATAGTACGGTCTGTAAGTACACACTCCAAAAAATCCAAGTCGACGGGGTGTGTCGTATCACAAAAATGTTAAGGGGAAGAAGTAAGGATCAGACTAAAGCCGTCCTGAAGAGCACATAACTAACGGGCAGTGGTTGTGTAGAGCGCCGCTGGCCTGTCCAGATCCTTCCTGGCAGTCTTAACAAGGGGGATGTTAAGAATATTTCTTAAGCCTCTCTGCCAATGCAAATAATTCCAATCAGACCATATTAAGACTGCGGGCTTTCTTGACCCTCCCTGGGGAGAAGTCACCATTTAGCAGGCTTTCTTGGAGGTGGAGTTTGGACTAAGGCAACTCCCAGGGGAGGGGGCTTGAAATGGAGTTTTCTGCCCAGTATTCCAAAGATGGATGCCAGGGCCTGGTATGAGGCCCCCATTGTATTACAAATGTTTGGTCAAAAGTATCACTGCAGCTCCCTAACACCCCGTTATACAAAGAGTCTGGAATATTATAGCCCACCAAATGGTAACCCCTCTCCAGGGACGGTCAAGACCACTACTCCCACAGGCTACTTAAACTGCCCCCAGAGAATGAACATGTGGTCTCCTGTTTCCTCTCTTCATGCTTTCCCGGGGCTACCCGGGAACAATGCATGAAACATGGACATTCGGTCTAATTTGGTCTGATTGGAATTATTTGCGTCGGCGGAGAGGCTCGTCTTAAGAAATATTCCTAACAGGGGATAAGCTGAACAGCATGGAACTATCTACCATCAAATACAGAGTCCATATTCATCTCCAGAGATCACCTTTTCCTTGGACTCTAACTCGGGGAAGACTCTGCTCAAGTGTACGTTCACAGAAGAGCCGCCAACATCTATCTATAATAGTAACCAAGGAAACAGGAAAGCACCCCTGTGACTTTCTATCAAGTCTAAGACCAGCATGGGGACTTAAGGTGCGCGGAGCCGTGACTTGAACTCCTGCGGGACTCGTGTGAACGTAGAAAGGCCTGCACCCAGGCGGCTCTCGGAGGGCTTGGGGTAACAGGGAGGTACAGGGAGGGTCGTTCCGCAAATGGCAGAAAAGGGTCACCTGCGAGGCGCGGCCGTGCACAACTGCCGGGGCAGCAGGTTCCTCACTGTGGGCCCTCCCTTTCCGGAGCGCCCACGGGCTGCACCGAGGCCGGGGGTCGCAGGACCCTTGTCCCCGCCAGACTTCACTGCCCTCTCTTTCCCAGACCCCGCAGCTCACCCACCTGCCACCGCAGTGCGTGAAGTCTCCACCCAGTCCAGCCTGCAGAGCTCCGGCTGTGGTTGGCTCGTGCGACTGTCCCGTTCGCTCTTCCTCCACTGTGAGTGGCCTAACGGTTCTGAGAGGCCTTGGTCCCGCCCTTTCCGAGGCTCGGGACCCGCGTCCACAAGACGTCACACTGTGCGGCAGAACTCCGAGTCGCCCCTCCCCGCCACCGCCCCCATCAGCCCTGCCCTCTTCCCGAGGCGGCCTTCGGGCTGGGGGCGGAGCTTCACAAGGCCACGCCCAGCGCCACTCTGCTCTAAGGGGGAGGCTGTGGCTACGTCACAACGAGGCGCCCAACGTCTTTGTGCGGACGCCGGAGAGGGGATGGAGTCACTGTGCGCAGACTCGGAGGCGTTGGCGCCGTCGGGCCCGAAGAGCGGCGGTGGCTGTGAGGCGCATGGTGTTCCCCGCCAAGAGGCTGTGCGTGCCGCCGTCCATGGAGGGCGTTCGCTGGGCCTTCTCCTGCGGCACCTGGCTGCCGAGTCGAGCCGAATGGCTGCTGGCGGTGCGGTCGATCCAGCCCGAGGAGAAGGAGCGCATCGGCCAGTTCGTCTTTGCCCGTGACGCCAAGGCGGCCATGGTACTCGAGGCCTGCGCTTTGGGCAGGCGGGGTGGCGGCCGGGATCGTCACCCGGGTCGGGGTTCTGGCGTGCGCGACCTGCTTCCGCCTTTGTACCCTGGGGAGGGCCGTCCACTTAAAACCGGAGTCGGGGCCTAATTAGTAATCGTTTGTTTAGTAATGAATATGTTTTAAAAGTTAAGAGCTTGGAAGTTACAAAATGTACTTTGAAAGCGATGTACTTACGCGAATAGTAGAAAACAGTATGTACCGTAGGTTTTTATGTCTCTTAACAGGCCGGTCGTCTGATGATAAGGAAATTAGTTGCAGAGAAATTGAATATCCCTTGGGATCATATTCGTCTGCAAAGAACTTCAAAAGGAAAGCCGGTTCTTGCAAAAGACTCGTTGAATCCCTATCCCAATTTCAACTTTAATATCTCTCATCAAGGGGACTTTGCAGTTCTTGCTGCAGAACCTGAGTTACAAGTTGGCATTGATATAATGAAGACTAGTTTTCCAGGTAATGGTTCTTTTTTATGTCGTAGTACTTAAGTGTTATGTCTCAGATCTTAACTATTAGACAATTGTAGACCAGAATACTTGTAAGTATGAACACTTGCCATACTTAATTTCTATAGTTATTGCACCATTTTAACCACCTTCAGCTACATTTTCTCTATAGGCATGCACAAATTTTTCTTGGCATTTTCTTCTTTTCTTGCTGTTGCAGAATACCTGAGGCTGATTTACAAAGAAAAGAGTTTATTTAGGCTCATTGTTCTGGGTTCAGGGAAATCCTGAGGACTGGGATAAAAATTGATTTATTCATGAAGGTGGTGCACCTATGGCCTTCCAATACTGTTGTATTTTCAACATGAATTTTGAAGGTAACTAACTTTATTGAAACACAACTTCAGGGAAATGACCTGGTATTATAGAAGCCTTATTCAAAATTAACTTCTACTGAGTCAGGATGATAGAGGGGAATCTTCACACCACTTTTCCTCTTAACTAGAAGTTAGTGGCGAAGCCATTAACATTGAGAAGGAAAACAGCACAAGACAGTGTCTGCCTAGTAATAAACACATTTTACAACCAGTTTCATGCAGTGTTAACTGTGGTCAGTACTGAATAAGTCTTTACTAATAAACAGTGTCCGCCTGGAAATAAACAGAATTTTACAACTGATTTCATGCAGTGTTAAGCCATTATTAATTGGAGTTTTTAATGGTGGGAAGGTGGTTGAGCAGAAGTTGAAAATTCTGTTTCTTGTTAATGCTTTATTAAATCTTTGACCCCCAGCAAGTTTGATTAAAGCCTTTCCCTCCACAGTTTATTTGGCTCAAAGCTTATATGCCCAGTAACACAACGGAAGAGAGATACATTCTGTTGGGACTAGGGACATTACCATCCCACTGATTTTCAAATTGTGATTGGATGCATCATCCTTTCTAAGTGAAGACTGGAAATAAGCACCAGTTTGCTTCACTGGTGATTTATTAGGGCAGGATAAGTGAAACAGCTGATCAAGGAATGATCTTCAGTCTTGTTAAAAGATGGAAGATGTAGTGTGAATAGAAGGGGAAACTACTCTGTACCAAGCATTGTTAACTCTTGAGATATAGTCGCCAGAGAGGAGTACCATTAGCATATCGAAAGAGACAATTCTGTTATCCCATTTTGTGTTTATAATGTCAGATATGATGTGGGCAGTCATTTTCCTTATCACCTATGGAGGCAAAGCACTGCTCATTTCCTAAGTAGGTTTAGACTTTGAGATCCTAGCACGAGTTGTGTAAATTCCAGTGCTCAGGGAGAATGTTGTTTGCCTGGTCAAGCTTTGTCCTCATTTCCTAATTTTCATTTACTGTTAAAAATGTTTGGAGATTCGGGTGTAAAGAAGATAGTTTTATGATTTCTTCAGTTTGTCAGTATTTACAAAATAAAATTAATATTTAAGTTTGGGAGGAAGTAAGAATTCTATTTGCATGGTTTTCATTTTCATGTATGAATTTATAAAATAAATTTTGGATGTATATAAAAATAAGTTAATATTTTGAGAAGCAATTCTAATTTTAAATAATTTAAGTAATTTAAAATGACTGTTGCTAGTTGTACTAACACACATCTGTATTCTCTATACTCTGGAAGAAGAAGCAGACTGATCATGAGTTTAAGTCCATCCTGAACTACATTGCAAGACCTTGTCTGACACACACCCCAAAATAGACGTTGTTATAGGAATTGATCTCTAGAGGAGCTATTGGATTATAAGTATAAATTAAGTGTAGTTGGTATAAAATAGGCCCGGATATTACTAAAGAGTTACAGCCTATTTCTTGTTTCCTCCCACATTCTTTCTTCCTCAGTATTAGTATACATTCCTAAATGATTCTCCAGACAGCTGAGTGATTTTGAGATATGGACACCAGTTTTAAAATTGTGAAGTAAGTTCTCATTACACATGTAATAGAATCAAACTCCTGAACATAACCATGTTATCTTGGTCTTTTCTGCTTTCTCTTCTTAGGCATCTACTATTTCTCATTTCTAGCTGTTTTCTTTGATCATCATTTTCTGTCTGTGCTGCTCTTTTATTGCTTTCAGTTAGACATTGCTTATCTCTCCACCTTCCCTAAGTAGCTCCCATGGTTTTTGAGAAGCGGGAATAATTTTATTGTGTGAGTTTTCGTATATGTATGCATAAGGTTCTAATAATGTGTATGGAGGCCAGACAAAACCCACAGCTGATGTCTCCCTCTGAAATGTCAGCAATCTCCTTGAAACAGGATCTTAAAATCTGTAGCTCAGCAATTAAGCTACATTGATTAGCCATTGTGAGCCTTAGGGTTCCTCCGTTCTCCCCAGCACTGGTACTCCAGGCCATACAACCACACTTAGCATTTTCACCTGGGCTCTAATGACTGAACTCAGTTTTCCATGATTTGATGGTATGCACTTTCCTAATTTTGAGCCTTCTTCATAGCTGAATGGTGAATGTTAACTGAGATGCTATTCTAATATGTGGAGCACTATACTGGAGACCCTGTTTGAGAGTGACGTAGACGGGCTCTGGGGTGCTGGTAGTACATTAGAATGTTTTTTCATAAGTCTAGAATAGTAGCTAAGGGTTTTGTTGATGATTTTTGTTTTGGGTTATTATGTTTACAATTTTTTAGTTGTGTGGCCTTGATTATATAGAACAAGTTAGTAACTGACATTCTCCTTTAATAACTACACCTTTAATTAAACGCTTAAGAAGGATCAAGTTTTTCTAAAAACCTAACTGAGAGTTGACATGTTTTCCAGTCTTTAACCTTTCTTACATGTTTTTAATATTCAGTAGGATGATTATTGTAGTAGACATCAATATAGACAAGTAGTGTGAAGAATTTTCCTGAATGTATACTCAGTAATTATGCTGATATTTTGAGGGACAAATTTGTTTTTCTTCTGGGATTTTCTAATAGTTTTTCTTATAATTTCCTATGTAAAATGGAATAAAAAATATTTGGCTAATGCGCTTTCCCCCATTAAACCACAGGGTGGTGCTGCTGAGCTTAGTTAAGTATTTATGGACTTCCCATTGCTTGCTGTTTATCTTCTGCTTTAATATTTGGCAAACTATACTCATTGATATTTTTTCAGGCTTAAGTAATGATTTATATGATTGTTTGACTTCCTTGTATGTTAATCTTTTTTTAATAAGTATTCCTATTTTTTCTCTGATTGCCTTATATTTAGGTAAAAATTAAGGAATTCTTGTAGGTTCTAAGTGGAAAACTTAAAAAAACCAACAGACAAAATGACACAGTAGAAATAGGCTTATCTTAAATTTATGAGTTTTGTTTATTACACCATTAAAACTAGTTTTATACAAAGAATGAAATATTCCAAATGAAGTTAAAATGTTTCTCACTTGATTTTATATATGGTACTTATGCCAGAGTTAATTAAAAAAACAAACGTTTCTCTTTTTAATTTTGTGTTTTTGGATAGTGTGTATGTATAGGTGTGTTTAATTTTGTATTTTTGGATAGTGTGTATGTGTGTGTGTGTTGAATTTTGTGTTTTTGGATAGTGTGTATGTGTGTGTGTTGAATTTTGTGTTTTTGGATAGTGTGTATGTGTGTGTGTTGAATTTTGTGTTTTTGGGTAGTGTGTATGTGTGTGTGTTGAATTTTGTGTTTTTGGGTAGTGTGTGTTTATGTGTGTGTGTTGAATTTTGTGTTTTTGGGTAGTGTGTATGTGTGTGTGTGCTGAATTTTGTGTTTTTGGGTAGTGTGTATGTGTGTGTGTTGAATTTTGTGTTTTTGGGTAGTGTGT
>PVIU01024868.1:0-24747 GCA_004026605.1 Ondatra zibethicus
CAGTTTGTCAGTTCCTGGGGAATGAGTGGACTTCGGTCTCAAGTAGGTAACAGTAGCTGATCCAAAAAACAAAAACACCACAAGCAAATGAGAAGAACACGTGGAGAAGGCTTTTGCCCTTCCTGTGGCTGTTGGCAAGCTCAGAATAGTGGCAATGATTTTGGTATAAGAGGCAAGTATCAACATAAAAGGGACAGCAGCAAAAAGGATAGCCACTAAGTAGACAGACAGTTCATTAATAGAAGTGTCTCCACAGGCCAGCTTGAGAATGGGAGGTAAGTCACAGAAGAAGTGGTTGATTTGGGTAGAACTGCAAAAATGAAGAGAGAATATCTGACAGGTTTGTCCTATCTGGACTGGAATGCCTCCGAGCCAGGAGCCTGCAGCTAGCTGACTGCATTTCGTTGGGTTCATGACCAAGGGATAGTGCAGAGGGTTACAGATAGCCACATATCGGTCATAGGATATCACAGCCAGAAGGAAACATTCAGTGGCTCCCAGAATAAGGAAGAAACATGTTTGTGTGGCACAGGCCAGCTTGGATATGTTTCTATTCTGAGTACCGATGTTGTACAGAATCCTAGGAAGAGTAACTGACACATAACAGATTTCTAGAGAAGAAAAGTTTGCCAGGAAAAAATACATGGGCTTCTGTAGTCCTGGATCAATTCTAGTTATCACAATTATGAAGCTGTTTCCAATTAGGATAATTAAGTAAACGATGAAGAACATTCCAAAGAGAAACCCCTGGAGGTTGGGAAGGTCAGAGAATCCCAGAAGGACGAATTGTTTGACTGTGGAGGCATTGTCCTCTGCCCTGATCTCTGCATGTTCCATGTTTGGAGATGACTCATTCAGAAGTGCAGATCATGTCGCTGCCTTTGGTTTTTGTATATAGCACATAAGCTACACTTATATCACACTCCAAACTTCCTAATTTTCTAAAGAATAAAAAGATATACACATGTATCTTATGTGCTTATATCAAATGCTGAGGAAGTATATTTCTAACCAGCTACCTACATGTAGAGAAATTTTCAGTATTTTTGTTTGTATATTTGTACTGTTTTCATTTTGTGCTTTCTTGGATTATTATGCACACCGCTATAATTTTTTCTCAATATTGAAATGCAGAATTTGAGTTAATATTGTTAAGTAATGATTCATTTTCTTTAAATTATTGTTTTAATTTATTTCAATCCACTCCTATATTTCTGTTCAGAAAAGTTATATCCTCCATGGGTATGATTCTTTCTTACTATTGACATCTTTTCTTTGCCAAATATTTTGTTTTATGATTATTTTGAAATTAATTTCAGAAATTAATAAATAATACATAAGTAAATATTCAAAAGGTCCAACAAGGGGCAGTGATAAAATATATTACTCCTTCAACCTTATTCCTCTTTTAGGTGTGCTATTTTGATACATAGGCTAATTTAGTACACAGAGTCTAACTGTCCACCAAATATTATATGGAATTTAAAACAATTAAATGTGGTGTTTCCTTTCAGTGTTCAGACAATGTAAACCAGTGTCCTAAATTTTATACAGACTTTAAAGTTTCTGTCCTTATACTAGGAACTTAGTACTAAATTAAGAAAGATAATGTGATTCCATTTCAGGATTCTGAAGGATCAGAAGTTGTCTCATGCTTTCCCATCTGCACACATGTTCAGAGATGTGTACCAAGGGCTGTATCACTCTATTCTGAATAAATGTCCATTGTATCAAAACTGCATCCATCAGAACTCACGTCCTGCTGTTCTAAGCCCTTCATATTCACCGTTACTGTGAATTCACTCTTACTTATTACATCTTCCTCACTTCTTCCAGCCTTCCACTGTATGCTTTTCTGGAGGTTTTAAGCCTAAATGTGCTAACATTCTCTTATTCATTATCCTAGCCTATATTTACCTTTAGAAATATAGTTTCCTTTTAGTACTCTTTTACCATACATTTTTCTCTTTTCAAAAGTTCTTCATAAAACTTCAAAGCATTGAGAAAATTCTGGAAGTATATCATAAATAACAACCCAACGCAATTCTTTATCTAAAAATTATCACAAATTCTGATCCTACCCCTTATGCTTCTTGTAGTTTTCTTTCAACTGAACCGTGCATTCGTTTAACTCTGTCCAGTAGTAAACAATTTTAGTAAAATGTAGCAGAATTAAACTGTCATTTCAAAATCATAAAATTTGTTTAAGAAATTCTTTTCTACTTCATTACACTACATAATCACTACAGAATGCATATAACCATTTTTCCTAATGTTTATCACAATCTAGTACTATATACATAGACATCGACAAACTCACCCAGGTAGATCATTTTCTTGAAGACCAGGATGTATCATGTGTGCTGGATCAGCTTGGTGGATGTCGCCATGAAAAGTGCCATTGTCACAGACTAAGAAATGGAGAAGTTTAAAGTGTGCCATCTGCTTTGTTTTACCGCATTTGATTGTTGAATGTGGAGGTGATACAAAGGGGCTTTCTACATTAAAATAAGTTCTGAGGCATTTCAAACCATTTCAATAACAATGTGTGTTTCTACACAGAGATATACTTTTTAAGATAGTATATAAAATTACATAAGCAGACGCTCTGCTTTCTCTATTTCTACAGAAACCTTTTTCTGTTTGATTAGGAAGTATCAATATTTCATTTGGGAGAGAAAATCATCACTGTATGTTGTACAAATACATGAAATTTTCAAACAAATAATAAATGTTATAAATAAATAACTTTTTAAATCGAAAAGACATCCTTTTCATTCACCTTTATTGAATTTTCCATTTTAGATTAGATTGGAAATTCATATATCTATCAACATACTTACCGTTTTATTTGTTCCTTTCTTTGATATTTGCCAGATAAACCCCTGACTGGTCTGGCACTGTATCACCCATCCGTTCTGCACCTCTGTGCACAGTGTGCCCAAATGATGCAGCAGCTCTCCTACTTTTCTGCTTGAAAACATTTAAATATCTAATTTTAACTAAGAAATAGAGCCTAAAGAGGGATATGTGGAAATGATATTATATTCATATATGAAATAATTAAGAAATAAAATTGTAAAATTATTAGGCATTACAAAAAATATAGCCATTTTGCTTTGAACAAAGATATTTAAGCTTATTTAATTCACATATATTGTGAAACAATGAATTTCTTGGTTGTCAATATTGTGATATCTAATAATATAACGATAAGCATAATCCATAAAACCTGACTGAGATAATATATGAATTAAAATCAAATATAGGAACTAAAAGTATAGTTGCATACATGGGTTCAGAAATGTCTCTATAGCAAAAATTTTAAAACTGAAATGGAAAATACGCCAATGTCCCCTCACAATTGTATATTCTTTTATTTTAGTTCTTAGTTATTGACAATCATGAGTTCTTTTGATAAATGTAGGCTACAGTGACACTTGTTGTTCAATAAACATTTTGAATACTTATTTATGCAGGTAGATTTTTATGAGATATGATATCTAATTCTTTTGTTTGCTTTTTAGTTAGTTTTAAATAATTTATTTAGTTTTATTTCAAGTGTAAGGGTCTCAGATTCCTTGGAACTGAGTTACAGACAGTTGTAAGTTGCCATGTGGGTACTCAAAATTGTGCCCAGGTCCTCTGGAAGAGCAGCCAGTGCTCTTAATCAGAGAGCAATCTCTCCAGCCTTGAAGTCTAGTTCTTATATTTGTAAAATAGCTTAAATAATGTGTAACAGAAAATCATTACTCTAAAATTAACTAAAATGGAAAATTAGTTACTATTTGATTCATGATAATGCATAAAACAATAATGTCTTTAGTCACTTTGGCAATACTTTCTGCTACATTACTTGTCATATTCAAAAAGAGTTCATATTTTGCTCTCACCTGACTTAGCAATATCATCCTAAAGTCAATGCAAAGAAGTACATAGAAATATATATTTGATAACTATCCAAAATAGAATTATGTGAAACATGATTCTTACCTTTATAAATTGGCAGAAGAGAAATAATAATAAATAAGTTTTTTATTTCTAAGCTAAGAATGAATTTATTTAAAAAGAAGTAAGCCACCTTCTAGCACACTTTTCACACTGTTGGGTTTAAGTACTACACTGTCTCAGCTCTGGGAATAAATTCTTTCCTAAGGAATTTATCCTAATTGGTTAGAATATTTTTTTCCTATGAATCAAGAAGCTCAACAAAGCAAAGCAAAACAAACAAAGCAGAAAAAAACTACAGAAATATACTGAAGTAAACTATTTCTTTTGTAGTCTTAATATTATTTTTTTCTATTTTTCTAATTATGAGTGCCAGAAATAGTGGTGCATGGCTACAAACCCAGCACTTGGGAGGCTGAGGCAGGAGAACTGTAAATTTGAAGTCATTAATATGTTCATGGCAGATGAAATAATTACTATTATTACACTTTATATTTAAACCACTACGTAATGATGATAAGGATGTTTATTTTACAAAATTTTTAGTTATTATCTATGTGTACACGTGCATGCATGTGATGCCATGGAGGGCAGTAGAGGACACTTGCGCATCTGAAGCTGGAGTGAAGGTGGTGCTGAGCCTCCTCACGTGGGTGTGTTAATAACATACCCATCATGTGGAAGAGAAGCAGCAAAGCTGTTAGCTGATAATAATATTAATAACGACAACAACAATAACAACAGTAATAATAATAACTAGAAGAAGAAGAAACAGAAAAGGGGACATTCAATTGGCACATTCCCAAATTTTCTAAAGAGATCAAAGAGAAAGAAAAGTGGAAAGTCTTTAAGACAGTTAAGCTAGCCTCAATAAAAAACTTTATGGGACTGATATGTTTAGTTGTTTATGAGTTACATGTAGTAGAGGAACTAGAGCTTGATATGCAAGAAAATTCTTTGCAATGTGCAATGTAATATGTAACGTACAGGACAATGACATGACAAAGAAGAAAAGATAAATCACAATTAGCAAATATTAGATATTAAACAAATAAGCATTTCTTATAGCTATGGTATTTAGGTAGTAATAAATAATGTTTCTCACATTTGTAGCATTATGTAAGCTAAGTAGATGACACTGATTCTTAAAACTCATAAAAAATTATCATTTATAAAGTAATATAAAATTTATATAATCTTAATGATTGTTAGATAGATCCCATTTGCAGCAAGTTAGAATGAGGTTAGCCAAGTATTTTTTAAAGCAACATTCCCTAACAGTCCTCAACCTGAGAAGGACCACTCATGCATTTCCAGTTTTTCAGAAACAGAATCAAATTCCAAATCCTTTACTTGGTGTCTCTGACTACAGTGGTTAGCTGGCTCTCTATTTGTAATGGACATCATTGGACTTTTTCAATAATATAAGGATTTAAACATTATTCTTGCTAAAAACAGATCTCGCTTCTGCCCAAACTCCTTATTTTTTCTGTTTATCAGGCACCTTGAGAACATAGGGATTTCTCAGTTTCAATTTTGTTCCATTCATCCTGTGGTAGAAGGAGAGGTTCTTTCCTTTATGGGTTTTTATTATATTTTTCTTAGTTTTATTTGCCTGTTGATGATAATATTTCTACTACACATTAGTAGTGTCTTGTGACCTCTTTGGTGATTTATTTGTTATTCTTTTTTACTTCATCTAGGGTAGACTTTTCATTATTGATCATTTGGGTAACTGACACACATTTATATTGTCTTTTTCTAAGGAAAAATCATGAACACATTGTGTTTTTTCAGTCTAACTTTCGAATCTACAAATAAATGTGTTTAGAAGTGGCTGATTTCACCAATTTACAAAGACCTTGGAGAACACATACTAATTTCACAATGTGTTGGATGCCTTAATTTGATTGTTAGGTCATCATGTGTCTGAATTTATTTCATTCCTAGTAAAGCGTTTTTACGGTAAGAACAGACACTAAACAATTACATTTTAGTATAAATATGAAGTTGTGAATATTAACATAAAGTCTTCTAAGACTATCAGAGAAGCTGTGCTCATGGAGTTTTAGAAATGTGGTTGCCTCTACAAGTACAACAATGAAAGATAAGGAATCATGGATAAAAATTCATGGGGCTCAGAGACAAAGAACTAGAGGTAACTAAGGAATGCTGAGTGAAAGAAATAGTCTTATTGTTATCCAGTACCAAGTAATCAACTCTGAAATCATACTAGTTAATTGATAATTAATGAAAAAGTTAATACGTGTGTGTGTGTGTGTGTGTGTGTGTGTGTGTGTGTGTGTGTGTGTGATGTATATGTATATGGTCTGTGTGTATGTGATAACAGTAAAAAAATAGAGGTCATGAATTTGAATAAAAGATACAAATAGCAATGATATCAGCGAGGAAAGCAAGGGGAAAAACAATGTGAATAAATTTTAATTTCAGTTATAATGAATATTTTGAAAGACATTAACAATGACTTCTAAATTCACAAGTACACATTTTCCATTTGCTTTTATTTAAACCTTAAGCAACAATGTCACAAGAAATATATTACTGTAGCCATTTAATATTTGGTGAAATAGACTTCAAATTATACTAACCAGAATGGATATAATACATATTATGTGCAATCAAAGGAAAAATCATGGAAAAATTATTACAACTTTAAATATTTAGACAACAAACACCAGGTCATTCAATTTCATAAAAGGAACACTATTATGATGTAATCACATATTGCTCTTCATATAGTCAGAGTGGATGTCTTCAGTTCTCCACTCTTTCCAAGAGACAGATCATTCAGACAAAACATAAACTGGAAAATGCTGGAACTAAAGGACATAATAAACTTAGTGTACATTTCATTTAAACACAGAAGAAAATGCCTTCTTCTCATTGAACTATTTCTAAAATTGTCTGTGTTTTGTGTGTGTGTGTGTGTGTGTGTGTGTGTGTGTGTGTGTGTGTGTGTGTGTGTGTGTGTGAATTTATGGGAACCTATTACCCCTAGCACCTGATTGGAAGTCCGAGGTCAAGCTTAAAGTGTGAGTACTCCTTTGCATAATGTGAATTCTAGGGATAATATACATGTCGTCAATCATGGCAGTAAGAGTCTTTACACACTAGGTCATGTTACTGACATGATTGAAACTAACTTTACATAGTAGTTTTAAAAATCATTGCATCTGAATGTTTAAAGATATATATAGGATTTAAAGTAGTATATCAGAATTTGTGGTACAATAGAGTTATATTAATTGCATCTAATGTTCACTTGTAATGATATTTTAAAATAAGTTTAGATAAGAAAATGATGTGCATTTAATTTGGTAATATAACATCACTACATATATTTTAAGAGATATATTTCTCTCAATATAACAAAAAGTTTTATTTTGAATTAGTCATTGGTATAAAAACAGAAGAGATACATAGTTAAAGATACATATATCTGTAAACTTAATACGAAGTCATATCTACAATAAGATTAAATGCATGCACCACCATCACTTGCTGTAATATGAAGTACTTTAAGCATGTGCTTAAAAAGATTAATGTTTCTCAATGTCACAAAAAAATTTCCATTTGTATTAATCAGTAGTGCAGAAACAGACAAGATACCTAAAGATAGCTATCTCGACAAACACAATAACAGATACATAAAAGTCAAATCTGCAATACACAACAACACATATTATATTTTAGTAAATTGTCTGCAAAAGAATTTTCTCAGTGCTATTGTGACATCCTTATTTCTTAGACTGTATACCATGGGGTTAAACATGGGAGTCACAACAGTATAGAAAAGAGAAAGCACTTTGTCAGTTCCTCCAGAATCACTAGTATTGGATCTAAAATATGTAATCATACCTGATCCAAAAAATAACATCACAACTGCAAGATGAGATGAACAGGTGGAGAAGGCTTTGGCCTGACTGGTGGCTGATGGCAACTTCAGCACTGTAGAGATGATTTTACTGTAGGAAAAAATTATTAACAGGAATGGAACCAACACAAATATCCCAGCAGCTAGGAAAACCATCATCTCATTCACAAAGATGTCCCCACAGGCCAGGTGAAGTACTGGGGGTATGTCACAGAAGAAGTGGTTGATTTGGTTGGAACCACAAAACAAAAGAGAAAAAATCTGTGATGTCTGCCCTATCTGTGCTGGAATTCCACTGATCCAGGAGCCAATCACCAGCTGAGAACACACTCTCTGGTGCAGAGGTTTGCAGATGGCCACATAACGGTCATAGGCCATGACAGCCAGGAAGAAGCACTCAGCAGCCCCCAGGATAAGAGTGCAGCACATTTGTGTAGCACAGGCAATAAAAGAGATGGTTCTTCTCTGGGTCCCAAGGTTGGAGACCATTCTGGGGAGAGCAATTGATACATAGCATATCTCTAAAAAGGAAAAGTTGCCAAGAAAAAAATACATGGGAGTCTGAAGAGCAGAGTCCAGCCTTGTGATTAGCACAATGGTGCTGTTGCCCAGTAGGATAAAGGGATACATGACAATCAGCAGTCCAAATAGAAACCACTGGAGATGAGGAACATCTGAGAATCCCAGAAGAACAAATTCCTTCAGATTGGTCAGATTTCCTCCTTGTGGTTGCTGTTGGTTTTTCATCTGTGGAGAAGAATCAGCCAACATGGTTGTTTACTTTTCATTGGGGGTAAGAGTTTTCTATTCTATTATCCAGTCAGTCATCCTGATTATTTTTCATTATATGTAATCTCTGTGCACTGTAAAAGTATGGTTGCTTACCAATTTTACTTTTATTTATTTAAGAACTTGTGCACTATTGTGGTAAAGATTCCCCAAAATATCTTCAAATTTAATATTAGCCTCCCTCGGTCTACAGCTCAGGCTACATAATCTATGCCCCACACAGCAGAGACCTTGGCATCACTTGAAGCTTCTTCTGCTAAATACATCAGTATTTTTGTATTGTTTGTAATACCATCACTTATATCTTCTGACAGTGCTTCTGTTGGTTTGGAGAACTGGCTCAGCAGTTAAAAACACTGGCTGTTCTTACAAAAGAACCTAGTTTGATTACAAGCACACACATGGCAGCTCACAACTGTAACTCTGATTTGAAATTGTAACTCCAGTTACAAGCTAATCTGAAATGCTTATATTCTGGCAAAACACTTATACCCATAAAATAGAAAGAAAATAAAAAAGATATTTAAGAGAGCACAGTTATTTTTTTCCTTCATGTTAATTTTGTTAGATTTTTGGGAAAACTAAATCATTAATATTTTCATAATATAATTTCAAAAACATTTACTAGAAACTTATAAAATTGTTCCTGCCCTAATCCATATATTATGTCCAATTGATAATCACTGAGAAAACAAAAATTTACTTTCTCCAGTACAGTCTCATTGGTATACAAACCACTCTTTAGTGCAGACGACATTCCCAGCAGTGGATGGCCAGCAGAGAACAAACACACTGGCATTTTGGGTTTATATATAGTCTGTAATACTTTGTCATGGCATTTTTTAATCCTTACAAGCCCTTTGCATACATATTATTGACTCCAGTTTTGAGCTTGCAGGGATTTCAGTGTATGAATACATGAGCCTCTGGAATACTTGCATGTTTTTTTTTCCTTTTATTTCATTTGTTTGTTACCTTCTGCTTGCTTGTTTGTTTTGTTTGATTCTGGTATGCTTTTTTTATCACATTTTATTTTCATATTATTTTCTAAATGTCTGTTGTTTTCTAATGAGAGAAAAAATATGGATTTTGTTGGGATGGGTTCATAGAGAGGAAACCATAATTGGAATATGTTGTGTGGAAAAACTAATTTCAATTAAAAAATAAAATGATGGAAAAATATAAATTTGTATACATAAATGACTTAGCAAAATTTCTTTTAATACATGCATACTATAGTTTATTTCTTTAACATTTTAATAATTATTTTATAATTAAAACTTTTGAAGTACTCATTTTTAGCTAGTCTCAGTACTACATCATATTTTGTCTATTTAATTCAAGGGTTTCTTTCATCATATATTTTAATTTGCAGATGTTTACCTCATTTGGGATATCATGGTTAAAATAAATGCCTTTCTGAATTATATTAAGTAGGGTTATAGAAGATTTCACTCATTTAATCCTACTTAGAAACACACTTCTTATCAGGATGTTGATAGAAGTGCAATGGAGGACGGACAGCGC
This sequence comes from Ondatra zibethicus, assembly GCA_004026605.1. Lineage (NCBI taxonomy): Eukaryota > Metazoa > Chordata > Mammalia > Rodentia > Cricetidae > Ondatra > Ondatra zibethicus. The sequence continues at coordinate 10,160 of PVIU01024868.1, forward strand.
ACTGTGTGTAGAGGACACAGGTCGAGTCTGGGGTCGTATGGAGCAAAGACATTGGCTGTCATGTTAAACTCTCAGAACCCTGTACACCATCACAATTTCAAAGTTCTCTACAAACCAGCTATTCAGATAAACACTGTAATTTCACTTTTTAAAGAAATAAAGTAATGAAAAATTAGAACACATGATAACTTAAACTTTCTTCACTGGACTTATGTTTTATCCCAAACTCTTCATTTTGATTTTTGTGACACAATACATTTTTTGAGCATTTTAATTAGTGAGAGCTCAATATTATAAGATAAAGTATCATATATTAACACAAGGTGATTCTTCAGTTTGTTTCTCTACTTACATAAATTGTAGATATTTCATACTAAGGTGTTACTTTTTCCATTAATCCATCAAACTGCTTATTAAAACTTTAATTGGTGGCTTTTTATTTACTTTGTTGAAAACTTCTCTTTCAAACTTTTTTTCTTCAGGATCATAAATTTTATACATAGATATTGAGTATTTTCATATGTGACAAAATGGTCCTCCTTCATTGTAGCAGCTAAATTTGTACTTTCACAGTCCTGGAGAGAATGCTTCCTAAGCATCGTGAGATGATCTCTGATTTATCACTTATACCTATTGACCTTCATCTCTACAACACCGTGCAATGGATTTCTCCTAGAACAAAAAAGTGTAGGAACATAATCATCAATATTGGACTGATTCCTACAAAATGTGGTGTAGTTGAATTGTTTTTACATTTTCTTTTGTTTGTTTGTTTTTGTTGTTTGTTTTTTGTTTCTTTAGACAGGGTTTCTCTGTAGGTTTGGAGCCTTTCCTGTAGCTAGCTCTTATAGACCAGGCTGCATGCCTTTAATGCCAGCACTCGGGAGGCAGAGGAAGGCAGAACTCTGTGAGTTCGAGGCCAAACATCAAGCCTGAGAGTGACAATTACTTCTAACATTATGCATCTTAATAATCTTCATGAGTGAGGAAAATAATATTTTCAAATTATGCCATAAGAAAAATAAATAAATAAAAAATAATTTTGAAAAGCATCTTCAGTGTAGTTTTTAGGTCTCTAACATATGGCATCTTCATATTATTCATTAAATAGTGACTTTTAACAATTTTGGGAATCCTTAAAAAATAATTTTGGATAAGGTCTATAGTATTATGAGAGAAAATAGCATTTGGTAAAGTTCATTACAAGTTGAAGAAACATTAAAGTGGTCATGGAAATGGAATGAGAAACAAGAAGTGTGGCCTCGTGTCTGATCAGGAGGGGCAGAGCTCAGGATAACAGTGGGATGTCAACCACAGATATTTTAGTTGCTGATTGGAAGGGATTCCTAAGTCCTCAAAGAATGGACAGAAAGATCTTCTGTTGATAGAGAATAGACAATCCTGGCAAACCAAAGAAATATAAAAGAAAATTATATAACAAATTGGTGAGACAAATTTATTTAATTTGTACATTTAAAACAAAATTATTTAGACAACTGATTAATCTTTGAGAAAGAAATTGACTTTTATTAATAATTTACACTATAACAAAATTAAGATTAACTTATGTACAGTATTATATATAATGTGGAATTATGAAATTATCTAATATTTTATTTTTATATGATTACCAATCAAATATAAATTTTAAGAAATCAAAATAAATATCCAAAAGAATTTATACAATAAAATAAGTATGCATGGAAAAATTTAAAAAGTGTCACATTATGCACAAATTTTAACAAATAAGAGAAATATTAAAATTCCTGTCTCAAGTACAGAGCTATGTAGTGATATTTTATTTATATTTTAATAAATAAGTTTTGCCTGAAGATCAGAGAGTAAAACAGCCCCACTGGTCCCCCTTACAGACCAGGCAGTTGTGACACACACCTTTTATCCCAGTAGCCATTTGCATATAGCTTCTCTGTTAGGGATAGTCACTCCTGTATACTTCCCACTTTTCTGCACAGGGATTTGAATCTGTGGAGAACCTGAACACGATGCAATGCTATCTGTGACTTCATATTTCGTCAGACATGTTCTGTATGGTGTGTGTAGTTTCTGTGGGGTCATCCGTCCCCTCCAGCACTTGAAACATTTTCCCTACCTCTTCTGTGTAGTTCTCCGAGCCCAGGAAGGAAGGATTTCCTGAAGGCATCAATTTAGGACTGAGTGTTACAAAGTCCCTTATTCTCTGTGCATTGTCAACTTGTGGGTCTATGTGCTAGTTACCATACTGTGAGAGGAAGCTTCTTAGAAGATGAGCGAGCAAGGGACAGGTCGATATGTATAGGAGAATACCATAAGGAGTCATTTTATTTCTGTGTTCTATTACCAGAATCAAAAGGTATTCAGTTTTCCCCTAGGCGCATGGTTTATCTACTCTCAGGCTTTTGTTAACCCCAAGCTGTGTCAACCATGGGACCAACTGATTGGGTGAGTTTTAAACCCAACCTAGTGTGGTTTGTATTCTGACATTTGAGTCACTAGTGCATCAGCATAGCTTACAGGGTGGTCATTATAGATCAGAGGTTTTGTAGATACAACGATGGTTATCTTCTTCCTCTAATAGTGTGTCTTCCCATACCATGAACGCTAGTCAGAACAGAAACTTCCATTTAGGCACTAGCTCAACTTCTTGGTGTTCCCATAATATAAATGTTGTCTCTAGCAATAAGGCCTTACAATCAGTGTGTATAATCAGCAACCAATATCATTAGTTGAAGATTTTGTTAAATATTTCTCAGACATTTGTATTTGCACCTTTTGAGAACTTTCTGCTTAGTTCTAAACTTCATTTTTAAATGGGCTATATTGTTTTTCTGAATGTGGAGGTTTTTAATTATTAATAAAAATTTTATATACTTACCCTTTCTGAATGTGTATTTGGTAAAATTTTCTATTTGCTAGTCTACCATTTCTGAAAGATGGTGTTCTTTGCCATATTGAAGCTTTGCAGCTTCAAGTAGTCCCAGTTATTAGTTGTTCTAGTACCTATGCTAGTGGTGTCTTATTCAGAAAAATTTTTCCTGACCAGTTATTTCATGCCTGTATACCCTCTTTTCTTTGCTTTCAGATTCAGGGTCCACGATATTTTGAGGTTTATTTGAGGAAACACTTCTTCAGCTAAATAACAGTACAAATTCCTTTACAGAATTAAGCTGTCACTGTCAAAAAGACATTCTCTGTGTCCAACAGTGAGGAAAAAAATTGTGTCATATTCAGAGTAAAGAATGAGACATATTTTTTCAATTCCAGAGTTTGCTACCATTTGAATAAAAATGAGAATCAAAAAACAACAACAGCAAAACTAGTAAAAAAGAAAAAAAGTAAAGCATAGAGTCTGGAGAAATTAGTTTACATTAGCTAAATAAATGATGATGTTATTTCTAATAATTATTAGTATGACCTCACAGACAACTCTGATAAAAGAGTTTGAAAATGCAACAGAATTAGAAAAGAATAAATTTAATTTTGAAATGCTATTTATATCTCTTCACTTTTCTTTGTTTTTTTTTCCTTTTTTGGTCTTTGTTAATATTAAACACAACCATTTACCCTGTATTACTTATTTCCCCCCCTTGTTTTTCTAAATTGTACTAACTATACCTGTTTAATTAATGTATAATATTTTTTCTTCACCCAATTTCCATCATTGTGAATTATGCTTATAAAACTCAGGAATGTTTATGAGTTAATATCTGATAAAAGTCTAAGCATACTAAAGCATTATACATTCAGCTTGAATTTGTATACAATCAAATGGATATAAATAGGCACTTTAATTTTGGCTTCTTTAAGTCTTTCATTTTACATTTTTATAAACATAGCCTTCATATAAAACTGCTTCCATTTATTTTATTTTCTGAACATATGTCAATGATCACATGTTTTAAACATTTTCTTGTGCTATTTGTGTATTTGGAATGCACAGATTCTGGGTGTATGTGCAGGTGAATCTTTACACCTGGGTAGAAGCAGAGGCGCCTCACTTTTTGAGACATGGTCTTCTACTGATACTTGTATATAGTAATTAAGACAGACTACTGGGCTAGGAAGTCCAGCAATCTTCAAGACTCCAGCTCCTCAGCTTTAAAATAACAAACTTGTGCCAATGTATCAGAATTGAAGAAGCTGTTCTGCAGGGTACAAAATGAATTTCCCATGCTTATACAGTAAACACTTTGCTAACTGAGTCATATCCTATGTCTGTGTCATAACATTTTGAACTTTTTATTTCTTTGTTTTGTAGTTTTAATTTTATTTTTGAGACTAAAATTTCAACACTGCTCACTTTCTCTCCAAAGCCTCCCATAAAACTCTTGATGCTCCAAATTCATGGCCTCTTTACCACTAATTTTTATTGCATTCATATATGTATATGTGTTTATCTTTATACACACACACATATTTCTAAATATATGCTGCTCAGTATATATAATGTTACTGGTCCATGTTTTCAGGGTTGTCTGTTTGGCACTTGACACACAACTGGTATGCTCTTTCCTGGAAATTACCACCTCTCCCTCTCTAAGCTACCCACACTGTCATAGTGACACCTCATGAGCTCTGTCCACTTTGGCATGTTCTTTGGTGTTATCCTTGTTCAGCTCATGTTTGGTCAAGTGATGTTTGTGAGACTCTATGGATATGGCTTCTGATGTGACTAGAATAAACAATCTTATGGCAAACTCTCTAGTCCTCTGGGTTTTACATTCCTTTTACCACCTCTCAGTATTCCATGAGCATTAAATATTTAGGTGTTTTGTGGATGTATCTATTGGGACTGAGCTCCACAAATCTGCATAGTGATTAGTTGTGTTTTATCATAGCAATCTTCCTCTGTTTCAAATAGGTGTTTCCTTGATGAACATTGAAGTCTACAATTGTCCGTGGGTATAAAGACAAATGTTTATAGAGTGCTTTCTAATTTTATGTCTCTGCACCATGTGCGTACCTGGTGGCTCCAGAGACAAGAATAGGGCATTAGATCCACTTTATCTAGAGTAAAAGATGTTTAAGGGCTCCCTATGTTTTCTGTGTCCTCTGAAAGAGCAACAAATGCCCTTAAACACTGAACCATCTCTCCAACCCCTAAAGATATTTGTATATATAAATAAAAACTCAAATTTCTAGAAAATAATTATAATTTCAAAAAGGATATAGTTTCATCTTTCAGGAATAGGAATACTGATCTATAATTTCTTGAATAAAAGTTACCTCAAGATAAATAGCTGTTTTTCTAAGAAATTTGTAGAATTTTCCTGCTGTTTTTCTAAACATATTTCCATAATTTTTATGGAAATTCTAAACATATTTCTTATTTTTACACATTTGGTTTGACTATAGTAAAAAGAATGCCAAGATTGCATCAAAATTTATGTTCCTTCGGTAGCCACACCTTCCCCTAATGTTACATCCAAGGAGTAAGTGGGACATTGCTTCAGTTTATATACAAAATGTAATTAAAATTTAACACATTTTCACTTGTTTTCTGTCGAGATAGTTCTCCATCACTTTTATACATGCATATGATTAGCTTAGGTTACACTGCGTGTATAATGATTCTAGATACAGATCATGTGTATAATGAGTTCAGTATACTCTCACATCCTCTCTCTCTCTCTCTCTCTCTCTCTCTCTCTCTCATATTTCTGAGCCCCATCAATCCTGCCTCCTCTCCTCTCTATCTCTACTTTTCTCAGAATCATGACTTTTGGTTTTATTTTGTATTTCAGTACAACCAAGGCCCTCTGTGTGGCCATACATCAGGATTATTTATGGAAAGTGGCCATGTGATTGGCGCATAAGTGACTAAAGAAAATGACCCACTCACCTGAAATCTATAAATAACAGACAAGTCATTAGTGAGAATTAGTTTCTGTTGAGCTACTCCTGCACCCATGCCTGACCTATTACACTACCATTACATTAGCTACTTTCAATACGTCAATGTACAAAAAAAAAAAGAAAAACTAAAGAGAGAATCAAAGAAGAAAGCATATGGAAGTCAAACTAAATTCATCTCAGAATATGACAAATGCCTCTACTCATAGATCATAATTGTCCAAAGAGCTGCTCAGGCAATCTGAGCAGAGTATTTAGATAACATTATAAAAGAAGGTGTCAATAAAAGACATGTGCTGCTGACCTATTCTGTAATCTGAAAAGATGGAAGCCCTGTAATCAAGTATGAAATTAATATTGCATGACAAAATTAAGGTGTTTAACAAAAATTTAATAGTATTAAAGTCATCAGAATAAAAATACATTTTTCTTTTAGTATAAATAATGAATACATATGTACGTTTCAAGCCTCTGTCTCATGCTAGTAACTTACTGAGCAGTTTTCTCAGAGCCACCATGATGTCCTTGTTCCTCAGAGTGTATATAATGGGATTCAGAGTTGGGATCAAAATGGTATAGAAAAGAGACAACAGCTTTCCTATTCTTTCTGATTGAGTTGGCTTGGGTTGTAAGTACGTGATGCCAGCCGTCCCATAGAACAGGACTACAACTGTCAGGTGAGAGGAGCAGGTGGAGAAGGCTTTGGCCCTTCCTTTGGCTGAAGACAATTTCAGAATGCTGAAGATAATTTTGCAATAGGAAACAATGATCAGAACAAAGGGAACCATGACAAACACCATTGCAACTATGTACACCGCTATCTCATTCACAAATGTGTCTCCGCAAGCAAGCTTAAGGACAGGTGGGATGTCACAGATGAAATGATTAATTCTGTTAGATCCACAAAAGTGTAGTGAGAATATCTGGTAAGTTTGTCCGATCACAACTGGAATGACACTGATCCAGCAGGCAGCAACCAACTGTGTACAGATCCTGTGGCTCATGACTAGAGGATAGTGCAGAGGGTTGCAAATGGCCACATAACGGTCATAGGCCATGGCTGTCAGGAGGAGGCACTCTGTGCCTCCAAGCATAAGAATGAAACACATTTGTGTGGCACAGGCAAATATAGAGATATTTCCTTTTAGAGTACAAAGGTCCATGAGCATCCTCGGGATGGTGACTGTTACATAACAGATTTCTACAAAAGAGAAGTTGCTTAGGAAAAAATACATAGGGGTCTGCAGAGTAGAGTCAGTTCTTGTTATTAGCATTATAGTGCTGTTGCACATCAGAATAGTCAGATACATGAGCAAAAATATCCCAAACAGAATCCACTTGAGATGGGGGACATCAGAAAACCCAAGTAGGACAAACTCGATCAAAGAAGAGGCATTTGACTTTTCTGTTGTAAACTTCTGTTCATCTACAGACGATAAATCAAAGGTGGTTAATTCATACCTGACATTACATTAACCTGTTTCTTTATTTGAATTACTAACAAGAATATACATAACTTAAATTGTATCATTAGAGTGCTTCAAATGAGAGTTGAAAGTTATAAAGCCAACAAATAAAATAGTTAAAACTAATATAATTTAATTGAAATGATAAGATTTGTTCTGCTTTATTAAATTGGCTGTACTGACACAAAGATATTGAGTAGTGACCATTATCATTTCAAAGACATTTTATTAGTATATGCCTTTTGTGGGAGACATTGTCAGCTCAAGTGATATAACATATATATATATATATATATATATATATATATATATATATATATATATATATATACACACACACACTAGGAAACAGATATATATTTGAAGTAAAATGGAGACCCAAAATTGGCCAAGGAAAAATAGAGATAGAAGCTTGAAAAGAAAGGGTTGACAAAATAATTAAGACTATATATATGTGTGTACAACTGTATATAGACTTTGCATGTAATTTTAAGTAAATATAAAATAATGTAATTTTTGAGGATTCATAAAGCATCTTTGGTTTTATTTGTCTCTCATTGCTCTGTCAACATTTAATTTTTTGTTATCAAGATGGGAAATAGGTATGTATTCATTGGTGTTATTTTATTGTCAGTTTTATTATTTTTTAAAATTATACTTTCCTCTGAACATCTCCTTTGAATTTTATTTTAAATAATTAGAACTACTCTTGTTAATAAATACACTTCATGTATAGCATTTTCCTATCTTTTTTCAGGTTCTTTGTAAGGGTTCCATTTAACAATGTTACCTTTGTAAAAGAACAAATGTGGTATACTAAGAGTCTTCAAGTGATCAAATATGAAAAGGATCCTTAAAAGCAAAAGTAAACAGAAATTCTTATATTACATCATATTACCATCATCTAATGCAAAGAAGTCAGCACTGTTTTATGATCCATTTACATTTTCTTTTTGTTTATTTCCTCTTTGAGCAACAAGACTGTTCTTTATCTTTTCATAACTGTCTAGAGTTCATAGCTCCAAGATCAATATAGTGAAGTTTTTGATTATGAGATTAGTGAATTTGGATTCAAACCGTCTCTCCTATTTTTTAATCCATTAGTACAAGTTTTCAAATTTGTCTCATTGCCATTTATGATGTAAGTTTTCATTACTTGAAACATCTATTATATATTGATATTAAAAGTAATAAATCTGAATGGTCTATGATTAGTACAAAAAAGTCATGCATTTTAACTAAAGTACACACAACTATTTATTTTACTCTTTTATTAATTTATATCTATCCTTAAGTTATCAACAAGCAACAATATTGCAACTTACTTTTATATATTTGCATGAAGTGCCTAAGTACCTTTAGGTGATTTGTAACCTCTTAAACAGTTATATTTCAGGAAGTCACACCAATTTTCAAGGTTTAGTTTGCTTACTTTGAACACCAATGCTTCTTAAATATGAATACTGACATTTTCCCTAGGGATAAGCTTTCCCTGAGTAGCAGTTAACCTTCAATAAACCTTTCATTAGGCAACAACTCTGGTTTGCTTTTCCCAACTTTTTTCTTTGCATAGACAAGTACTTATCATCCCCACTCATCATCATTAATCTGGCCCGTTTACAGGGTTGGTGTGTGTGTGTATTTGTGTGTTTTAGAGAGAAACTGAAGGACAGACAGAGACAGAGGAAAGAAGGAAGAATACTATGCAGCCTATGTCCATTTATGTGTGATAGTGTGTGTGTGTGTGTGTTTGCTTGTATGTGTGTGAGAGAGAAAGAAAGCATAAAAACAAGTGTATATTCTCATGTATGTTTGGAAAGCCCAGAGTTGTCACTGTTTAGATTCTTTAGGGAAACCCATAATGAATCTAGAGAAATTACATTTGATTTTGTTTTGTTGTGTTTCAATTATTTTTATTTATTTATTTGAAAATATCCTACATGAATACAATTATTTTTGATGATATCTACTTGCACACTCTCCCTTCTAACTCTTCAAGTTCCTTCCATACAAGAGAAGTCTCCCCTACAGTTCTATGTTTTCCTATGGAGTTCATGCTTAAATATGTTTTTTGCATCTTACTCTCAATTAAAGTGTATTTGGAAAAGAGCCTTCTTACATTCTCCCTTGATATTATTTACTTATTATTATTTTTAACAGTCACATTATATACCTGATTTATTTGCACAAGTATAGCAATGAGTAACAGGTACTACAAATCCAAATAAATATATAAAACAACAAATATAACAATCATATGGTGCACTTGTATGTTATTTTTCTTTCGTATTCAAGTTTATGTGAGCTTTCTGTTTTATGTTACTTCCATACAATACTCCCTTTAAGAAAAATTCCTGAAAACAAATATATTGAAATGTTTCAGTTAAAGCTAACAGCAAAGACAATACCACAAATTCAAAAACAAAGTTACGAACTTCTTTTACCACTACTATTACCCAGGAGAAAATAACTTTGACTGTTGAAGGAGGCCGCTTGGTTGTTTGTTTCCCAGCTGCCCAGACCCCTGAAATAATCACACAGAAACTGTATTAATTAAATCACTGCTTGGCTCATTAGCTCTAGCTTCTTATTGGCTAACTCTTATATATTAATTTAAGCCATTTCTATTAGTCTGTGCATCACCACATGGCTGTGACCTACCGGATAAAGTTCCGGCATCTGTCTCTGGCAGGCCTACATGGCTTCTCTCTGACTCTGTCCTTCTTCCTTCCAGCATTCAGTTTTCTTTCCCCACCTACCTAAATTCTACCCTGCTATAGGTACAAAGAAGTTTCTTTATTCATTAATGGTAATCTCAGCATACAGAGGGGACTCCCACATCACCTACCCTTTCCTGTTTAAATCAAAAAGGTTTTAACTTTAACATAGTTTACATAAAACAGTTATCAAGCAAGAATTACAGTTACAATATTTATATCTTCTTTATCTTTTATCATAACTAAGGAAAACTATAATTATACCTATTCTTCAACTCCATCAAAGACTCCAGAAGGATATCATATTACCTAAGTAAACAGGAAGAGCATTGTACGGAACTTGCAAAACTGACAGAGACATCTCACTGCCTGAACAGTCACCCAAAGTTCTTCTGTAATGTCGGGGCATCCATATTTAGCCTACAGGCCCATAGTATCCAGAAGACTTTTCCATGAAGCATGGAATTTTGAAGACAGCTATGACTACATTGGCAGTTTGTCAGTCACTTTCTTCTCTATCCTGCAGAATGTCTGGCAGAGTTTTTCATGAAGCAGGACCCCTGAAGGATGGTCTCAACTTTAGTCAATTTCGGCAGTCATGTCTTCGTGGGTCCTGCATGTCTAGTTCATCAAGCAGTACAGGCAAGAGCAGTTTCTTGCTCAGATGTCTAACCATCTTCATAAGGAGCCTCTTTGACGCCCATCTTCCTCTTTAAGTTATTGGAGCTGCCCGGAGCAGATGTATCTTATTGTCATGAAAATTCCTAAGTTCTTAAGCATTTTAAATGCCATATTCTGTAGTCTTGGAAAGGTTTGAAGAAGGCTTCTCCATCTGAAATACATCTCTGTACATCTAGAAAACGTAACTAAAATTACTATATAAGCATAACCATTATATATGAGTATCTATTACATTACATTACTAATGAGCTACACAAACCCATTACCTTAATCAAGAGCAGAAATATACATACACAGTATAACAAAATTAACACTAAATTTGTATCAATAAAATAAGATCCATACCCATGCAAATCTCTATAGCATATCTCCCTTTAAATATAAAGAAATATTTATAGACAATATTTGGGTATATGTGTGTAGTTCTTTCTAAATTCCTTCATTCTCTTTATTGGGAGAAGTAATTTTTTGAGGGGTGTTCAAGGCAGCCTTTCTGGGGGTCTTGGTCCAACAAACCACACTAGTGTGGAAGGATTCCACAGGTTCTCATCCTCTGTGGAAACAAAAGCAACATATCCTTTAGACTCAAACTTTGAATTCAAGATATTTCTGAAATGTATATGTTGGTTTAGCTGAGCAGTCCTCATAATCAAATGTCTCTCTGCAGTCCTTCCCTCCTTGGAAGGCAGAGGCAGGTGGTTTTCTATGAGTTTTAGCCCACCCTGGTCAATAAAATGTGTTCCAGGACCATAAGATTTTTACTCACAGAAACCCTGTCTTGACAAAAAAGAAAGAAAGAAAGAAAGAAAGAAAGAAAGAAAGAAAGAAAGAAAGAAAGAAAGGAGGGAAGGAAGGAAGGAAGGAGGGAAGGAGGGAAGGAAGGAAGGAATACAAAGAAAAAATCTAATCAGAAAGTTATAGGACATAGACAGAAGTCCTACTCATTTTAACAATCTTGATATTATTTTGTGCTTCCTTATGAAGCTGAAAATTGTCCCTTCAAGAACTCTAAAAAATTGTTTTAGAATTTTGATAGAGATTGAATTGAATATGTAGATTGCTTGTGATAGGGTGGCCATTTTTACTATGTTAATCCTACTGACCCATGAATATGGGATCTTTCATCTTCTGATATCTTCTCCAATTTCTTTCTTCAAAGACTTGAAGTTTTATCATAAAAGTCTTACACTTGCTTGGTTAGAGTTACCCCAAGATACTTTTTTTTTTAATATTACTTAAGACTATTGTGAAAATTCTTGTTTCCCTGATTTCTTTCTCTGTCCATTTGTCATTATATATAGGAGGGCTACTGGGTTTTTTGTGAGTTAATTATGTATTCAGCTACTTTGCTAAATAAAATTGTTCATCTGCTGGAGGGTTTCCCCAATGGATGTTTTAGGGTCACTAATGTATACTACCCTATCATCTGTTGTTTAAATTGCATACCTGATCTTGATTTAAATTAAATATATGGTAACTATTGAGACAATTACCCATTTTTTAGATATTCTAACTTGGTGAAATATAAATATTTAAAAGATGTCCTTATGATTCTCTGAAATTATTTGGTGTTTGTTATTGTATCTATATTTTCATTTCTGATTTTATTAATTTGGATATTCTCTGTTTCCCTTTTGATAATTTAGATAAGGGTTTGTCTATACTGTTGATTTTATCAAAGAACAAACTCTTTATTTCATTGTTTCTTAATGTTTTTTGTTTCTTATTTATTGAACACAATTATGAATTTGGTAATCTGTTGCCCTATACTCATTTTGAGTCTGGTTTCTTCTTTTTCTTCTAAAGCCTCCAAAAGTGCCATTAAATTGCTAGTATGACTTCTCTCCAACTATGTAATATAGATGGTTAATTCTATGAAATTTCTTGTTAGAAACAACTCTTTAATTTAGATGGTTCATGCTATGAACTTACCTGTTAGAACTATTATCATTGTGCCCTATATTTCTGGGTATGTTATGTATTCATTTTCATTAAATTCTGGACAGTCTAAACACGAGATTTTTCATTTAGTGCAGAGTTATTCAGTTTCCATGAGTTGATAAGTTTTCTCTTGTTCATATATAGTTTTAAACATGGTTATCTGTTAGGATTCAGGGAGCTATTTCAATTTTCATTCAATTTTTTAGACTTGTTTTGGGTTCAAGTATGGACTTAATTTCATAGAATGTTCCATGGTACGCAGGTAAGAAAGTAAATTCTTTTGTGTTATAGTGAAATGTTCTATAAATATCTGTTAGGCCCATTTGCGTTGTAATATTAGTTAGTCCTAGAATTTCTTTATTTAGTTATTTTCTGGATAGCCAGTCTACAATTGAAAGCTGTTATGGAAATATGGGAGTGTACCACGATCAGGGTTTGAGCATTAATATGTGGATTAAGATGAAGTTATGGTGTTTGATTTTTCCCATATTCTTTTATTTTTTTCCATTCAAAAAACTTTTACATTTCCTCCCTTTCTTCCAGTCTCTTCCCGCTTCCCCCCACCCCTCCTCCCTCCCCCTGCTTCCTTAAAAGAGGGCATGGTACCCTGCTCTGTGGGAAGTCCAAGGCCCTCCCCCCTGCATCCTGGCCTAGAAAGGTGTGCATCCAAATAGACTAGGTTCCCAAAAAGATAATACATGCAGAAGAGATAGGACCTAGTGTCATTGTTAATGGCTTCTCTGTCTGCCCCCATTGGCAGCCACATTCAGAGAGTTTTTGTTTGTTTTCTACACACTTGTGTGCCCTTTTGTTTGAAGGGAAGGATACTAAGAATTGAAATGATATTTTGGTAGAATTTTTCTCTGATATGCAAGTAGTTTTTTACCTACAGTTTAGTTTGATGTCTATTTTGTTACATATTAAGATAGGTACTCAGCTTGTTTCTTAGGTTCATCTACTTGAAATAATTTTTGCAAGCTTTTAAAAAGAAGTAATGACTATTATTGATGCTGAGGGGTGTTTCTTGGACCCAGAAGAATGATGGATCCTGTTTTCCCCTCTACCCTATTAGTCTGTATCTTTTAATTTTTTTTCCTTGCCTTTAAATTTATTACCTGTGAAATGAAAATGATAAAGCAATACCTGATTCTTTACAGTGTTATGTTGTAATTTTTTCAGACATACTTTAAATATGTGACAATACTCTGCCTTAACCTTGCCTCACCTATCTTTTGATTACTTGGCCTCTGTTCATTGTACACAGTACCAAGTTTTCTAAAGACTCTTTCATGCAATATGCAAAACACAACATTGACATCAAATATTTATCATCACAAAGATTTAACACTTGGTAAGTAAATGATTATCACTGTTGTTGTCATTGATCTAACTAGGCACCACCTACTTAAAGGTTAATCTGATGTCTGTCCCCCACTTTTTTCTTCTTTATCTTGACTGCATTGTTACAAATTGTTTAGTTCTAAGAAATCGATTCTTTGAATCCATTCTGATTCTATTCTAATCTATTTTACTTTATATTTACTTGACAAATTAACTAATCTCATTGGGTAACTCAAGCCTATAAATTAATTCTGAGAATCCTAGAAGTGTTTTTGAAAGTGCCATGAAGCTCACATTTAATTACATGGAGGGAGCTTTTCCTAACAAACCCTCTGAAATAACTAGACATTGAAAACACTTCCCCCTAGAGCTGCCTCTCAAAACATGGGCTTGCCTTGTAGGAGCCCTTCATAAGAACTTGTGGCTAGAAATGGGATCTCCATTGCTTTATTGACATTATATGCCCAAGGCAGCCTTCCAGAGAGATTTTCCATGTTGTATTTCACTATTATAACTCCATCATGGTCAATTAGCAAGACAGACTCTGGGCTTTTATGCTTGAAAATGAGGCTTACTGATTATTTATGTTTCT
>PVIU01024869.1:0-24745 GCA_004026605.1 Ondatra zibethicus
TTCAAAAAAAAAAGAATTTACATTTCCTCCCCTTCTCCCAGTCCCCTCCCGCTCCCTCCTCCCTCCCGCTGCTTCCTTAAAAGAGGGCATGGTGCCCAGCCCTGTGGGAAGTCCAAGGCCCTCCCCCTCCATCACGGCCTAGGAAGGTGTGCATCCAAATCGACTAGGTTCCCAAAAAGATAATATATGCAGAGGAGATAGGTCTTAGTGTCACTGTTGATGGCTTCTTATTCTGCCCTCACTGGCAGCCACATTTAGAGAGTCCAGTTTGATCATATGCTCATTCAGTCCCGGTCCAGCTGGATTTGGTGAGCTCCCATTAGATCAGGCACACTGTCTCAGTGGGTGGTCCAGCCCCTCACGGTCCTAACTTCCTTGCTCATCTTCTCCCACCTTCTGCTCTTTGACTGGACCTCGGGAGCTCAATCCATTGCTCTGGTGTGCATGTGGGTCTCTGTCTCTATCTCCATTCATCGGACGAAATTTGTTTTGCCTGGCAATCTTGTTTGCTTCCAATTTCCAAGAGGATCTATATATGATTTTCTTTGGGTTCACCTTGCTATTTGGCTTCTATGGGCTTGTGAGCTATAAGCTTAGTGTCCTTTGTTTTATGGCTAGGGTCCACTAATGAGTGAGTACATACCATAATCATCTCTCTGGGTTTGGGTTACCTCACTCAGGATAGCGTTTTCTATTTCCATCCATTTGCATGCAAAATTCAAGATGTCATTGTTTTTTTACCGCTGAGTAGTACTCTAATGGGTATATATTCCACACTTTCTTGATCCATTCTTCCATTGAGGGACACCTAGGTTGTTTCCAGGTTCTGGCTATTACAAATAATGCTGCTATGAACATAGTTGCACAAATGCTTTTGTAGTATGATTTGGCATCTCTTGGGTATATTCCCATGAGTGGTATTGCTGGATCCTGAGGTAGGTTGATTCCCAATTTCCTGAGAAACCTCCACACTGATTTCCAAAGTGGTTGCACAAGTTTGCATTCCCACCAGCAATGGATGAGTGTTCCCGTTACACCACATCCTCTCCAGCATAGGCTATCATTGGTGGTTTTGATTTTAGCCATTCTGACAGGTATAAGATGGTATCTCAGAGTTGTTTTGATTTGCATTTCCCTGATTACTAAGGAAGTTGAGCATGACCTTAGGTATCTTTTGGCCATTCGAACTTCTTCTGTTGAGAATTCTCGGTTCAGATCATTACCCCATTTTTTAATTGGGTAATTTAGAATTTTAACGTCTAGTTTCTTGAGTTCTTTGTATATTTTGGAGATCAGACCTTTGTCCGATGTGGGGTTAGTGAAGATCTTCTCTCATTCAGTAGGATGCCTTTTTGTCTTAATGACAGTGTCCTTTGCTTTACAGAAGCTTCTCAGTTTCAGGAGGTCCCATTTATTCATTGTTGCTCTTATTGTCTGTGCCACTGGGGTTTTACATAGAAAGTGGTCTCCTGTGCCCATGTTTTGCAGGCTACTTCCCACTTTCTCTTCTATCAGTTTCAGTGTGGTTGGATTTATAATGAGGTCTTTAATCCATTTGAATTTGAGTTTTGTGCATGGAGATAGGTAAGGATCTATTTTCATTCTCCTACAGGTTGACATCCAGATATGCCAGCACCATTTGTTAAAGATGCTTTCATTCTTCCATTGTATATTTTTAGATTCTTTGTGAAATATGAGGTGTTCATAGGTTTGTGGATTAATATCCGGGTCTTAGATTCAATTCCTTTGGTCAACGTCTCTGTTTTTATGCCAATACCAAGCTGTTTTCATTACTGTATCTCTGTAATAGAGTTTGAAGTCAGGGATGGTAATGCCTCCTGAAGTTCCTTTATTGTATAGGATTGTTTTAGCTATCCTGGGCTTTTTGTTTTTCCATATAAACTTAGTTATTGTTCTCTCAAGTTCTGTGAAGAACTTTGTTGGGATTTTGATGGGGATTGCATTGAATCTGTAGATTGCCTTTGGTAGAATTTCCATTTTTACTATATTGATGCTACCAATCCAGGAGCATGGGAGATCCTTCCATTTTCTGGTATCCTCTTCAATTTCTTTCTTCAAGGTCTTAAAGTTCTTGTCAAATAGATCTTTTACTTCCTTGTTTAGAGTTACCCCAAGATACTTTATGCTATCTGTGGCTATCATGAAAGGTGACTTTTCTCTGATTTCCCTCTCTGTTTCTTTATCCTTTGTGTATAGGAGGGCTACTGATTTTTTTGAGTTGATTTTCTATCCTGCCACATCACTGCAGGTATTTATCAGCTGTAGAAGTTCTTTAGTAGAGCTTTTGGGGTCATTTATGTACACTATCATATCATCTGCAAATAATGAAAGTTTGACTTCTTCCTTTCCAATTCGAATCCCCAAGATCTCCTTATTCTGTCTTATAGCTATTTGCTAGAACTTCAAGCGCTATATTAAAGAGATATGGGGAGAGTGGATAGCTCTGTCCTTTTCCTGATTTTAGTGGAATTGCTTTGAGTTTCTCTCCATTTAATTTGATGGTAGCTGTCGGCTTGCTATATATCGCTTTTATTATATTTAGATATGATCCTTGTATCCCTAATCTCTCCAAGACCTGTATCATAAAGGGGTGTTGAATTTTGTCAAATGCTTTTTCAGCATCTAATGAAATGATCATATGATTTTTCTTTCAGTTTATTTATATGATGGATTACATTGATAGATTTCCATATGTTGAACCAGCCCTGCATCTCTGGGATGAAGCCTACTTGATCATAATGGATGATTTTTTTGATGTGTTCTTGGATTCTGTTTGCCAGTATTTTATTGAGAATTTTTGCATCAATGTTCATGAGTGAGATTGGTCTGTAATTCTCTTTCATGGTTGCATCTTTGTGTGGTTTTGGTATCAGCGTAACTCTAGCTTCATAAAAAGTGTTTGGCAATGAGTCTTCTGTTTCTATTATGTGAAACACCTTAAGGAGTATAGGTATTAGCTCTTCTTGGAAGTTTTGGTAGAATTCTGCATTAAAACCATCTGGTCTTGGGCTTTTTTTGGTTGGGAGGTTTTGGATGACAGCTTCTATTTCCTCGTGACTTATAGGTCTATTTAAATTGTTCACCTGGTCTTGATTTAATTTTGGTATATGGTATTTATCTAAAAAACTGTTCATTTCTTTTACATTTTCCAATTTTGTGGCATAGAGGCTTTTGTGGTAAGACCTAATGATTCTCTCAATTTCCTTTCTGTCTGTTGTTATGTCCCCCTTTTCATTTCTGATCTTGTTAATTTGAGTGTTCTCTCTCTGCCTTTTGATTAGTTTGCATAGGGGTTTGTCGATCTTGTTGATTTTCTCAAGGAACCAGCTCTTTGTTTCATTGATTCTTTGAATTGTTTTCTGTGTCTCTATTTTGTTGATTTCAGCCCTCATTTTGATTATTTCCAGTCTTCTACTTCTCCTGGGTGAGTCTGCTTCTTTTTTTCTAGAGCTTTTAGGTGTGCTGTTAAATCTCTAATGTGTTCTTTCTCTGTTTGCTTTATGTTGGCTCCACTTAACGTTTTTGATACGAAAGTTGAACATAAATACCAATGGTATAATGGCTTCAATATATTCCCTGGTACAGTTCAAATACCATGAAATCAGACTCAGTTAAAATGTCAAGAAAGTGCAATCAAAATATCACATTAAAAGGGATTTATAGGAAAACTCAAGAGGATCTCTTCCTTTGGCTTTCCCAGTAATATTTTATTATAAGCCTAAATATGCAAAAGCAAAGTATAAACAATGAAACCAAATAAACTAAGAGCATAGTTCAAAAATGATGGACCTTCTTCTATATGGAGAAATAATGGTTGATTAGAGCAAGAAAACACCAATGACCCGCAAATACTTTCACTATAGGACTGTTTGCAGAGTTTGACTTCGAAACGTATTCTATTAGTACCAGTTACTTTAAATGGAAGCAAGAGAAACTCTGAAGCCCCTGAGTTCAAGAGCATCCTAGATGACTTTAATGAGAATCTGTCTCTAAATCAGTCAATCAACCTACTATTCAACCTCTTTCTATATTATCATTCCCTTTCTCTTCTTTCCTCTCTCTCTTTCTTTCTCTTACTGAAAAGGCTGAGGATCCACTCAGCACATGGGAAACATTCAGTTAAATTCTCCCTCCAGCTATACAGCTTTCTGAAAGGCTTTGAGTATCTATGTATATCCTTTTGCGTATCTATGCATATCACCAAGTGATTCAATTATTTGCGTTTCCCATTACAGGAAAGTAAAATACCTATGTAATCAAATAAACATTGGTATTATTTCTGTAAGGTGTGTAATCCTAACTGTATCCTTAAAATGCTTGGTAAGCAACAATGATCATGGATTTTGAAAGTAGAATGGCTTTTAAAATGCAACTTTTATTCTTATGGTGCTTTATTTGTAACACTAGGAATTCTTAGTGAGTCAAATAGCCAATATGAACATGACATTACTTTGTCTTGGTTTGTAATATTTATCACCATGAAGAAGAACAGGTATCATTTCCATAAGGTCCAGGGACTTAGTATTACATTTTATCCTTTTTCCCAAACCCAAAGGACATGATAGCTAACTAAGAGATACAATCATAAATCCAACAGAAGGATATGTTTTGTAGTGACACAAATGACAACTTTTAAAACACTAATGGAGTTTTCAAATGGAGAATGGAGATGGTGTTTTGAAAGCATCCCTAGGGGACTTGAGATGGCACAGCTATATCAAATGCTCTTTTCTATAGCTAGCTACCTGTCGGTTACTTGGGAGTTATTGCTAAGTTAAAATCAACACGGATATAGTAGTTTTAAAGATGCTTTTCCTTTTTAAAAAATCAATTTCAGTTAGTCAGTTTAATTTGCTGAACTAAACTACCACTATCAAAGCTTTCAAGTTTCAGATTTGGTGTCAATAAAGTGAAATTCTTTTGGTGGAGTTGGGGGAGAGATAGATATTTATGGAAGACTACAAAAACAGGTAATCTGTACACTAGGTGAGAAAGGTTCAGTAAGAGTTGATCAGACATACAAAGTTTGGTGATTCAGACAAATGGAAAAATACATGTCATGGCAGGCAGTTATGAGAAAATATGATCATTTTGTATAGCATGGAAAGAGTATGCTGGATTATCTGGATTTGAGTTGTTAAAATTGAGTAGAAAAGCCAGTTCTAAGAAGAGGACAGATAGCCACCTCATTTAATAACTGAACTTCATTACATCTTTTAATGTGTTTTGGGTTAAATGGGAAGAGTCTAGATGATGCAGAAATATCAGTAGGGAATTATGCATTCACTTACTCAATATTTAAAAGGCAATGTTCAGAATATGCCACACACACTACTGGCCAATAGATGTATGTCATCTTTACAATGAAAAAGGTAGGGATTTTGAATAGACACTGGTTGAAAAAAGGTGAATAACAGGGAAAAACATTGAGGGAAAATAAACAATGGCATGCAGAAAATGAAAATGCAGAAAGATGTAAGGCTGAACGTAAATTTGCTACTAGTTTATAATTCAAAAGAAGAAGGACTGGAGAACAAATGATTTTGTTTCAGATTCGCTGTCAAATTACTAGAGAAAAAGTCCCATACTGGGTCTTCTGGTTTTGGCAAGTTTTATTTTTATTCTGTTCTGATACTAAGTAACACTACACACACACACACACACGCACACACACACACACACACACACACACACACACACACACACGAATCCATAAAAACATACTCAACCAATCCCCCCAAACCCATCTACTTCATGACAAATTAATTTCTTAATGGCAAAAATCAAAATTACTTTTGACCTTGTAACTTTTTAATATTTAATCTTATGAGCCCCGGGGTACTACCTACCACACTAATGAGACTTCTTAATATTTCATTTTAAGTTACTGAAGATAGATTAAATGATTACATCACTTACTTTTTTTTTTTTTTTAGGAAACCCTGTGTGAAAGACTTCAAAACAAGGAAAATAAAACTGGCTACTTTCTAAGGCTTATAGGCCCGATAACTTAACCTTGTGGGATGAAAATACTGTGTCCCTCAACTGGATATGCCATGCTTTTCCCTTCCTGAGTGCAGGGAGTGGGTAGAAAGTAGGTGGGGTGGAGGAAACAGGAGGAATGGAGGAGGGAAAACTGGTTGGTATGTAACATAAAAAAATGATAATAATAAAGAAGATTCTCTATAAACTTAAGTGAGTACTTTTGGGGAGGGCTCTCAAAGCAAAACACAGTACCTTGACTTTTTCAAGGTGATCTTGGAGAGAGTCAATGAGGAGATCCCCCACTGGCTGCCAGGATCCCTTGAGCACCTCAGCTTGACGCAGCTTGAGGTCCAGCTCATCTTCAGCTTCCTGAAGTTCCTGCAGTCTTTCAAGAGCCTCGTCTATTTTTCTCTGCCAGTCAGCTGAGTGCAGGTTCAACTTATCCCATTCAGTGTTGACCTCTTCAGCCTGTTTCCGTAGCAGCCGCGTGACATTCTGGGCTCTTTCTTCGGGAGGAAGCTCTAAATTGGCAGTATGACAAGGTTTTAGGCCACATCCATTTTTGTTAAAAAAGAAAAAACATTGTTGAAAAGGTCAGACTAGAAGAAAGGAAGGGAATATAGATTAACAAGAGGCCAACTTCCTGATTAATGGCTCTTTTACACTTTGGCATAAATTTTGATAGAGTCTAGCACAGCTAAACTGTCTGTCTTCCTTAGTAAATCTGTTCTACTTTTCTGTCAGTCAGCTAAATCAAGATTCATTTAAGCTTTTGGAGAGAAGGATGTTCGTACATGCCGAAGAGCTCTAATTCATTTCAGCCAGGCTCTTAAAACTGGAAATTAGTTTGTAGTCTTTGTAACAATAGAATTCCTTTCCACGGATAAGCTCCTTTGTTTACTATCTTCTAAATATTCAAATAGCTGATCACGGATTACTTTATTTATGACTGTGAAAACAAGGGTATGCACTGTGCCTTATGATTCCTTGCTCTTTTTTGAAACCTACATTTAATTTGAATTGATTTAACTCAATTGTTTAACTCAGAAGTATGAGTGCTGTACAGGCTCTGGCGGCAAGCATGGATGGGCGGCTCTGTCAACACTGATCCTTTATCAATATGTTATTACAGTTCTACATTCAATTACCTCTGGGCTCCTGGTAGAGCTTCTCTAGTCCTTCCAAAGGCTGCTCTGTCAGAAATATTCTCACGGTCTCCAGAGTACTCATGATTACAGGTTCTTTAGTTTTCAATTCCCTCTTGAAGGCCTGCGAAATGAGATGAAAAGAAATGTTTATTTGGCTTCTGGAATGCTCCTCAAAATTAAGCCTGGGTGCTCAGAACTTGTTTACATAACTCCCCAGTCAATTTCTTTCTCTTTTATTTATAAACTGACAGTCATAAAATATAAGAAAGGCTACCTGGGTCTCAATGTTAATGAGGAAACCACTGTGTTTGCAAAACTTTTCTGGAGAGAAGTGGAGAGCTTTCTAGACAGGTTTTGTGTTATCGTTAATATTAGTACACTTTGTTGCTATAATCAGACTATCAGATATAAAGATAAAACCACAAGGTGTATAGTGCAAAATCTAACCCTGGTTAATGAAGATTTAAATATTCTCAAAGTAATCATATCAAGTACACAATGGAAAGCATTCACTGCTATGTGGGGGTGTTCAGACGACTGCTATGTGGGGGTGTTCAGACGACTGCTATGTGGGGGTGTTCAGACCACTGCTATGTGGGGGTGTTCAGACCGTATTGAAGATTACAACACATTCAACTAATAACAATTCTGTCCAAATGTTTGATGGTGTGTAAACTAGTGCAGTAAAATCATGCTATTGAAAATTATAAATATTTTTTAAAAACTACCAATTACATTTTATATTGTGACTCTTCTGAGAAGACTAGAAATACTTGGAACTATTATGGATGCAGGGATTGTGAATACCTGTCTATAAATGAACAGACCTAGAATAGATATCTTCAAACCATTAAGTTCACTAGTCAGTCTGGTTGACAATTTCAATCTCCAATCTATATTTTCTATTATGGGGATTAAGAGGAGAAGAAATGATCAAGTTTTGTCTTCAAAAACTTATTGGACCAAAATAAGAAATAAAAATGTGGGAATGGGGTTGTAGCCACTGTCTATCACAGGGAGAAAACATGGCCAAAGATGAAATAGAAGATGTTTTGGGCTGAATCCTAGCTCTGGGACAGCCCCAAACAAATAAACACACCAAAACCAAAGAATGAAAGAATAAAAGAAAATAAGAGAAACATTCTACATGTGGAGGAAAAACTCTAAAGTCTTACATAATCTAGTGAGGCACAGTGTGATACTAGAATAAATTAATATTCACAAATATAAAATATAGTTACTGACCCAGATTTTATTATATCATGGGTGACCATGTTAATAAAAGATATTAAGTATCACATAAGTGATAATATATATTATTAATAATAACAACAACAATTATTCCTCCGACCTAGGCTTAATTATATACCTTTTTTCAACTCTATCCTATTTTTAGCAATGCTGTCAAGTGAGCTTAAGTCATCTTATATCACTGGAAAAACAGTGGTGTTTTCCTTTAAATTTCGTACATAGCACTGTGATACAAAAGTACCTCAGAACTGTATTATACCATATTTGTTGGTAAAATCTTAGTGGTGCTCACCATTCAAAATAACTCTGAGTTTGATATTTTATACAATAATCGATCTGTCAAGGTTATTTACAATCCAGAAGAGAGAGGCAAGGTGTCTGAATAAAAATAATGGAATATTTGGATTCAGTCTGCAGATGGAAAAGCAATTTCTATATTGTAGACTATTCTTGTGTCCTTGAAATCACACTGGGAAAATGATTATTTACTTTACTTACACAGACATCCAGCTTTACCTATAATATTTCATTTGATTTTGGAGTACGTATGTTTGTGCATCTTCCCATATGCATACACACACACACACACACATGTTTTTGTACCGTATATGTATGTGTAGAT
Organism: Ondatra zibethicus; assembly: GCA_004026605.1. Taxonomy (NCBI): domain Eukaryota; kingdom Metazoa; phylum Chordata; class Mammalia; order Rodentia; family Cricetidae; genus Ondatra; species Ondatra zibethicus. The sequence continues at coordinate 9,028 of PVIU01024869.1, forward strand.
TCTGCTTGCAGGGTTGTATTTTTTAATAATCCAACTTTCACAAGTACAAGAAAATTATCTCTCTGTTTGTCTGTATACATGGAGTGAACCATGATACTGGCTTTGCTAATTATAAAGAAAAGTGGCTCTCTATAGCAAACATGAGTTAGGGAAGAATTATTAGAGGACATTCAAAGAAGAAAAATATGCATGTACAGAGACATGTGGCAAAGCACCATATCGTATGTATAACCATCTCCAAACAGGCTTTTCCTTCTAAAAAATTAGGACTAAGGAAAGACTTATTGGAGTTTAAGTAAGGCACTCTCATTATACGGAAATATAGTACAAAGAAGAATTTGGGCATCAGACTCTTGAAAAGTTTAATCACTATTTGTAATTAGGAGCCTTTGAAAAATTTAGAAAGGGCAGTGACATGGGTTCATGTGTGTTTAGGCAGGGTAGAAGTGATCTGAGAGAGGAAATGGGAAAAAAGGAGAGGGAAGGGACAAAGATAAATTTTGAACGGGGAAGTGAGGGGTTAACAGAACAATAGAGAAATGTGAAAAAATTTCGAGGAACCTAATTTTTTTTACAACACATAAGTCAGTATATGAATATACATATATTGTTTAAATAAAAATCTTGCATCTGTGCTGACAATAATCTCTTCAATAGTCAAAGGCAACCAAACAAAATGCTCATCATTAGTCCTAAAAAGCCATCTCTTGCATTGTTGGTCAGGGCTGTCTAAGAGAATCCTGTAACATCACAAGCTATTCCTTGTGATAGTTAATTTCCTATTGTTAAAGACCCTGAACACTTCAAACCCAGGACACAACAGCCCCACTATTGGCACTGACTTGCAAACCTCTTCCCTGAGAATTAGCTTTCCTGATACTAGAAGGAGACTTTCAGGCTTATAAAGGAGGGGAGGTATACAGTCCTACCAAGCTATGATGTATGTGAACCACAACAAAGACCAGAACGGCATAATAACCCTAGGGGTGTAACAGTGCCACACACAACTTGGTAGTAATTAGCAGTACTGTACTTGAACTCAAGACCAACTCAGCTAGAGGGAAATCTTGCCTGGTCCTGCAAACCTAGTCAACTCCTCAGTGATAGTGAAGTCATGGATCATGGAGATGAACCTACAACCACCATTTTACTAATCCGTAACTACAGTCTAAAAATTTATCTTTATGCCCACAGTTGAATGTAGTCTTTACTCTTTACCATGGAAACTTTTCCTCAAAATGGATAGAGACCTTTACAGAAAACCACAATGAATCAAAATGCAGAGCTGTGGAGTGCAGTCCCAATGGCTATATCTACAAAACAACTCCTGCATCTGAGGTTAAGGAATCATTGTGGAAGAGGAGGCAGAAAGATGGGTAAGAGGTAGAGGATCATGGGTTGGCAGTGAGATTGTATTTCATAGTAATGCCAAAAGCTAAAACGACAAACGTCTCACCAATGTAACTGCCCAAACATGAACTGAAGAAGGATGGCACCAACAGATATCCCAAAGCAGATGGGGAAAAGACCAAGTGGCTTCAACCCTACACAAAGTATTACACTGCGGAATGCTGAGAACGGAAGACAGAGTCTTCTCCGCGGGAAGAGCACCCCAATTGATTGTCCAATGCCAACTGGTTAGGCCTAAAAACATGCAAGTCACCTTACAGAGACTGAGAAGGCTATATTCAAGAATATATATGTGTATAAATAAAGGAAAAAGATATCCCCACTGACTAGGAATATGGCATTGTTGATAAAATGCTTGCATGAAGTCCTAGGTTTGATTCCCAGCAGTAAACTATCACAGCATGTTAGCGCATGTAATTAGTTCCAACAAAAGGCAGGAGGATTGGAATTTTATAGCCATCCTCTGTAACATAGCTAGTTGGAGGCCAGTCTGGGTTACATGAGATCAGTCCTCCAAAACAAGCAAATAATAAAAAAGTGGGGAAAAGTCAGTGAAACAAACACAGTAGTGTCCCCTTATCTATGGCTAAATATCCCACAGTTTTAGTTACTTATTGTCATCTATGCTCTAAAAATATTAAACAGAAAATTGCAAATAGATAATTAATAAATTTAAAACAGTGAGTTACTCTGAGTGGCATGAATAAATATTGTACAGCCTCATTTCATCCACTTATGGCATGAATAATTACATATACCGTGTGTTCACATTGAATGTACTAATACTACCCATTAGTTTCTTTGCAGCCATTTCAGTTTGTGATTAACTGTCAAGATATCACAGTGCTTGAGTTCAAGAATCAGTGAACAGTCAAAAGAACAAGAGAGGTGATGCTAACAATTTAGATAAAACAAAGAGAAACTGTAAAGTAGTTCCTTTAAATGAAATGGAAAAGTGTCTCATCTTGTAAAATAAGACTTCTTTTAATTTTATGTGTATGTCTCTTGTCCTGAGTATGGGTATGTGTGTCACATATGTGCAGGTGCCTATAGAAGGCAGAAGAATGTGTTAGATCCCTTGTAACTGAAGTCACAGGTGGTTGGGAGTCACCAAGAACCAAACCTGCTTCTACTGCAAGATGAGAAAGTGTTTATAACCATTGAACCATCTCTCTATCCCTGAAGATTCTCATCTTGAGAAGGAAATTAAAAACATTGTATGCAGAGGTTGTTATATATTTTATTTTTCGAGACAGGGTTTCTCTGCATAACCCGGCTGACTTAGAATTCACTCTGTAGGCCAGGCTGGCCTTGAACTAAGAAATCTGCCTCCCTCAACCTCCCATGTAACTTATACTTTATCATAGTCAGGCATGCATAAAGAAATAACACATTGTACATAGAATTTTGAGCATTCATGGGGCAGTCTTAAAATATATTTCCCATAGATAAGACAGGGGGTTCCTCTGTAAAGCATGAAATGGAGAAGGGTAAAAGTAGAATTCGAAAGAAAACTAACTGGAGGCAACTAAAAGAAGAATTTCATGAAAGATTGTGAGAATGCAACCCAGAGCCAGAGTATGAAGAGAAAAAGAGACATGGTAGTGAAGTACAGCGGTGTGAAGGAGCAAGAAGGACTCACAGATTTACATTGAGTAGATGAGTGAATTCTGGGTACAATTTAACTAAGTGTAAGGAAATAAACTTTCCTGGATTACTCTATGCACCTCTAATAGTTTTAGCCTGCTGAGAACTTTCCCATCCCATGCAAATTAGATGTGTACCATCTGTCTGCTTAATTTTTCAATTTTCCCTGATCTAGGAAGGACAAATGGTTAAGGCCTTATTTGGTAGACGGCTAGACTAAACTTCTAGTTGTCAGAAAAGAAAAACTCTAGAGGGCTATAATCAAAATATATAAAGCCCAGGGTCTGGAAATATTTCTAGATTGTAAAAACTGAGGCATGTGGGGCATTGAGATAACTCCTCGAAATTCAGAGTTAGATTAAGCCTATTATGTTTCCAAGGAGATGTATTTGGAAAGGAGGACAGCTGGCTCCACCCAGATAATCTTTGGTCTCTTGCCTATAGAGCAATGAAGTACTCACATGGAAAGATTTTTATCAACACTTACCCTGTTGCCCTAGGGCATGTCATTAGGAAAGAAAGAAGAGGTAAGACTATTTATTGTAAGGCAATTAAAAAAAATCTGTCTTGGATCCAGAATACCTCATGTGTATATTCAAGATAAAATTAATACAGCCTAAAATTATAATCATACTAAGATGAGCGTGAGTATTCTGCATATGGGACATCTTGGAGACATAGGATTCTTTCTACCAGTAAAAAGTAAAGTCTGTAGGAGAAAATTATCTAAGCATCATTTTCTCATTCAGCTAATATATGCTCAATGCCTACATGTCAGTATTTAATGAACACAAAGAAAAATGGAATGTTATGAGAGACCAAATATGAGGAGGTTAAAACCACTCATGAGAATTTTAAGAATGTTATTCATAGAGGCAAAGACATATTTGCAATAAGTAGTATTCATTGGACTGGTTGAGAGCCTGAGACAGACATTTAGTCAAGGAAAGAGCAGAAAAGGAAATAGATATAGCTAGTGGAAATTTCTGGAACAATATATGTTGACCTAAAGCAAAAAACAGGGAGGACAGAACAGCAAGTCAGAAATGATAAGGAGCAGAAGGAAAAGATGCTCTTTTAAAAGAACAGTGACTTTAATATAAAAGACTAAAGCTAGTAATAAGCTAACTATATATTGTATTACACAGAGTGTTTTCAAGAGGTTGAACTTTTAATGTTGTTTCTATATGTTCTTTTGTTGTTTGTTCTTTATGTAGCCCAGGCTGGTTTTGAATCCTTGATCCTCCTGCCTCAGACTTTTGAGTTTCTGAATGGAGGGCTGTGAGTACCAGCATGCAACAAGATGCTGGACAAGCATGTAAACTTAAAACGAGGACTACACCAGGAAATTCAGACAAACTCTGGAAAACCAGGATAGTTAATCACAAAAACAGGAACAAATATGATATAAATAATTAGGCACAATACAGATTTGGATAGAACCATCTGGAGATAATTGTAGCAACATCTGCAAAATAAGGGTTTAGATTAAAGGTCACAACAAACTGAAAAAAAATATGTGATAGTGAAATTCCACTGTTAAAAACAGAGAGAAAATAATTCAAGGCTAACAGTGGTTATCCATTATGAGAGACAACTGGCTTGCCACTTGAGTTGCAGCTAAGGTCTCAGTTATACCACAGATACAAAATTTCATTTCATAAATGTGAGTCACTGAGGAATAAAATGAATTGAAAAGAAAGACAAAGAAATTTCTGTCATGACAAAGAAATAAGCACTGTTAGTTTCACACCATTTCTTGAAATTAAAGAAAGTGGCTAGAAGACAGGATTAATTGTTTCTATCATCACAATTCAAGACATAGACTAAATACAAAATTGATACAAGAGAAAAATGTAAAAAGAAAGATGCTGCTTCTAGATAAGAGACCAAAGAAATTGATAATGCCTTATATTATGTAGACAAACTTTAAGTTGCAATGCTATTTAAAACATTTATACATGACTACTCTTCCATTTACCTATGTAATAAAAGTTGAGCATTAATTGTTGGTGGCATACCATTGTTCTAGGATGGATATCAGTAGTCCTTGTATCACTGAATTAAAGAGAACTAACATCCTTAGTCATCAGTAAAATGCAAATAAAAACAACTCTGAGATACTGTCTTATACTTGTCAAAATAGTTAAGATAAAAAAAATACTGATGATAGCATATGTTGGAGAGGATATGGAGTAAGGGACACACTCCTCCACTGCAGGGAGTGTGCAAACTTATACAGCAATTTTGGAAAACAGTATGGGGATTCTCAGAAAATTAGGGATCAATCTACCTCAAGACACAGCACTACCATTCTTGGGCATATACCCAAAGAATGCTCAATCACACCACAAGGACACTTACTCAACTATTTTCATAGCAGCATTATTCATAATAGCAAGAACCTGGAACAACCTAGATGCCCCTCAATGGAAGAATGGATCAAGAAAATGTGGTTCATTTACACAATGGAGTGTTACTCAGCTGTTAAAAATGATGACATCATGAAATTTGCAGGCAAATAGATGGAACTAGAAAAAAAACTACCTGAGTGAGAAAACAGACCCAGAAAAACAAATATGGTACATACTCGCTCATACGTGGATAATAGGTGTAAAGCAAAGGATAACTGGACCACAGTCTACACCTCCAGAGAAGCCATGTAAGGAGGACCTTAAGAGGGACACATGGATATCACCCTTGGAAGGGGAAATAGATGAGATCTTCTAGGTAAACTGGGGGCAGGGGCAGTAAAGGGGAGGGAATGGGGGATAAGAGCATAAGAGAATGGGATTTTGAATTGGGGAGGGATGGAGTGGGAGAGCAATGAAAGAGATATATCAATAGAGGCAGTCATTATGGGGCTAATGAGAACCCTGTTGCTAGGGAAATTCCCAGAAATCCACCAGGATGACCACAACAATATAAGGTTTGATTGAAGAAGACTCCCTGAAAAATCTCCAATGGAAGCAGATGGCCCAGATGATCCAACTTTTCAGATCACCTCTGTTGCAGTTTCCTTTGAGTTCTACAACCAGAACAGCTTCAAGACTGCTGACTGAGATGATGCAGCCTCAAGGAATACTCCAGTCAGGACTTGACCATAATCCTAAATATTTCTTGGGTCCCCATAAGATTATCAGCACCAGAAATCAGTAGGAAGTAGGCTAGAAACTATGCCCACATTTCCAAAATAATGGATTATGGATGTATGTCTTTGTTTAGAGTGTTGGTTGCAAGTTGTTACGGATAATGGTCAGGAAAAAAAGCTAAACAAAGGAGATTATATTCAAAGTTCTTGTTTGAAAAGAAAAAAAGGGGGAAAGTGCTGTGGGATAATGCTTTTGTATCCTGTAAAGATTCATCACTTTTATTGGCTTAATAAAATGGTGATTGCCTAGTAGCCAGGCAGGAAGAAAAGGTGATATGTTCAGACTAGGAGGATTCCAGGAAGAGGGAAGGCAGAGTCTTTAGTCACCACCTGAGGCAGAGGAAGCAAGATGAGACTGTCTCATGGATAAAAGGTATCAAGCCATGTGACAAACAGACAAGAATTATGGGCTAATTTAAATTGTAAGAACTAATTAATAATAAGCCTGAGCTAATAGGCCAAACAGTTTATACTTAAGATAAGTCTCTGTGTGTTTCTTTGGGACTGAATGACTATGGGACCAGGCAGGACAGAAACCTCCAATTACAAATGGTGCCCCAGGTGGAGCATTTGTAAATAAAGTAAATACTAATGAATATAAAGGGCCAGGTAAATTATGATAAAATAAGAGTGGGTAGCTTTAATACCTCATTTACATATTTCACATAAACTAAAAATTAGCAAAGAAAATTACATCTAAATTACACTGAGAGCAAATGAACTTAGAAGGCAGTCAAATATATTCCATCCAACAGATAAAAAATATACATTATTCTCTAAAGTTCATAGAACTATCTCTAAAATGAAACTACTTTTATGACCACAAAGAAAGTTCTAATAAAATATAATAATTTAAATAATTTCTTGTATTTTACCAGATCAAAGTGGAATAAAAGAAAGTCAACAGCAAGAAATGTACAGAAACCACACAGACACTTGGCAAATGAAAAGTACATTTGTTAGTGTTTACTGAAGAAAAAGAATCAAGGAGGAATTTCAATATTTCCTAGAATCACATGGAAGTAAAAGCACAACTTTTGAATGATTACAATAAAAAAATCAGAGACCTAAAATAAATAATTGAATTACACTCCTTGAGTTTTTAGAAAAAAAACAAAAAGAAAAAAGAGAGAGAAATACACTAGATAGCAAACTAATTCCATAAGACCAAACAACTTAAAGAGGACAATAACAATGAAAGTGAAACAGAAAAAAAAAATCTCTTAGCAAATAAATGAGCAATTCTACCAAAATTTTAAAGAATATAGAAATTACCAATTAGGTAGAAATTCCCATTACCAAATTCTAACAAAATTAAAGAAGAGCTATCATCAATCCTCCTCAAACTGTTTCTTAAACTAGGAATGTAAAGATAACTATTGAACTCATTCAATGAAACTAGAATTACAGTAATACTGAGCATGAATAGGAATAAAATAAAAGAACAAAACTATAGAACAATTCTCTAGTGAACACAGATTAAAAGATTCTTCTCAATATCATTCATTAAAACTGAATTCAAGAATGCATTCATATTATACCTGGACATGAGGTCAATGGAATAAGATACCCAAATATCTCTCAATGTAGCTTGAGCCATTTGATTTATTTCAAAGGCAACAAACATACATATTGAAGAAAAATTGGCCCTTTAAAAATGTACTTCTGGGAAAATAAATATTCACAAGTAGAAGAATGAAAATAGACCAGTACCTCTCAAGCGACAGAAAAAGCAACTACAAATGGATCAAATAACTTAGTATAATACGTGAAAATGAAATATTTATGGGAATAATAGGGAACACATTTCAAGATACAGATATAAGTTGCAACGGGCTTATATAAGATTGAGTCTGTCAACAGTTAATCATGGTTCAGGGAGGGCACTGGTTAAACTCAGTGAGTCACAAAACAGTATATATATATACACTTTGTGTGTGTGTGTGTGTATGCAACAGGGATTGTAGGAAAAGGGCAGGGATGAGAAAGGAGGGAGCAAGATAGGAGGTGGTGGGCATGAGTAAAAGAAAGAGTACTATATATATGTAGGAAATTGAGAAACAGATTTAATAAAAGGTATATTAAAAAGATACAGTCACAGGCAAGAAATTTATATTAAAAGGATGCTTTTTGCTCATGAAACAATGCCAAGAATTGACAAATAAGATTACATGCAATACAAAAGTTTCTGTCATACAAAAGAAACAAGCAAGTGAAAAGACATCCTATATCAAGTAGAAAAATGTCCATTAGCAATACATATGACAGAGGATTAACACCCAGAGTAAACATAGAATTAAAAACCAAACAAGAGAAAATAAAACAACTCATTAAAGAAATGGACTAGTGAAATGAGCAGAAGATTCTCAAAAGATGAAACACAAATGACCAATATACATACAATAACCTTCTCAACTTTGTTAGCCACCAGAGAAGTTAAAATAAAAATGAGATTGATCTTAACTCCATTAAAAATGATAATCATTAAGAAAACAAATAAAAATAAATGCTAGTGAAGATGTGGATAACAAGGAATCTTTATATTCTAGTGGTAGTATTGTAAACAATTCCAGCTGCCATGGAGATTAATATAGAAGTTTTACATTAAAAAAATAGTTGGTGAGAATGGTGTAAGAACTAGAAGAAGACATCTGCTGTGACATAGTCCTTTCTAAAAAAAAAGGCACAATATTGGGGCAGGGCTGGAAGAATTGTTGAATCTGGGAACAGATAAGAGGTAGAGAGGGTAGAAATGATCAAAAATATTTTGTATAAAATTAAAAAAAATAATAAAATATTTTTATTTGAACATAGATCTACCATGTGGAGTATTGAAAGAAAATGGCCCCCAAAGGGGATTAAGAGGTGTGGCCTTATTAGAGGAAGTGTGTCACTGTGGGAGTAGGCTTTGAATTTTCCTATGCTCAAACTATTCCCAGTGTCACAGTCTACTTCATGTTGCTTTTGATCAAGATATAACCAGCACCTTGTCATACCTGTATACTGCCAAGTCCTGCCATGATGAAAATGGACTAAACCTCTGAAACTGTAAATCTCCACTTCAATTAAATGTTTTCCTTTATAAGAGTTGCCATGGTCATGTTGTCTCTTCACATCAATAAAAACCCTAACTAAGACAAAGTCCCAGAAATATCATATAACTCAGGTACAATACTCCTGGATATATATGCAGGAACATATCACAGAGATACTTGATCACACTTGGTCATTGCTGTATTATGCACAGTAGCCAACATGTATAATAAGTCTAGCTCCCCATTAGCAGTTTTTTATCACCCAATAAAGAAAATGCGATAATGTACAAAATAACATTTTATTTGACTAGGAGGGAAAATGGCTGGAATATCTGCAGGAAAGTAAGTAGAACTGGAGATTATGATATTAACTAAAATGAATCAGACTCAGAAAAAATAAATATCACTTGCTTTCTTTCATATGCGGACTCTAGACTTAAAACTCTATACATATACATATTTTCTTAGTTACTTTTCTATTGTTCTGATAAAATACCATGATCAAGTCAATTTATAAAAGAAACCATTTAATTTGGCCTACAGTTTCAAAGGATTATATTCCATGATGGCATGGTTAAGGGGCATCTAAGAGGTCATATCTTCATCTACAACCATGATGGAGAGAGAGAGTAGAGAGCATGAGCACTGGGAATTTCAGAAAGTCTTTTGAAACCTGAAAGCCTGTACCCAGTGACACACTCGTCCAACAAGGCCATATGGCCTAATCCTTCCCAAACAGTTCCACTAGCTGGGACCAAGCATTCAAACATATTAGCCCTATGAGTGAATCCTCATTCAAACACCAAATACACACATACATATATAGATATGTATCTATGTAAGATAGTATATACATGCATATGTAGAATATAAAAGTAGAAATGGGACATCAAGAATGTAGGAAAAGGTCTAAAAATAAGGAAGAAGGGTATGCAAGAGAATGTATATACACACATACATAAAAAACATATTTGTGTGTATGTTTATATACATCACAAAAGAAGAAAAGAAACTTTTGGAGAATGGAGACAAACAAGAGGAGAAATGTGGAGGGGAAGGGCAATTCAAAACAAAAACAAACTAATTACAATGATATATATTTATAAAAATGAAAATTTTCAACACCTAATATCTATTCATAAACCAATGGTTTTTAAAATGATAATAAAATAAGAATGTTCACTGTCAGGATCCTTGATTTTTTGATATGATATCTCTTATATTTCAATGAGTGAGGCTTGGGAAACTATATTCTCATATATAACACTGATTTTCTCCTATAATATATAGTTGACACTTCTAGATTAGGTTAGTTGGTTCATTAATATGTTGATGTGAAAAGATATCAGACACATTCATAGACTACATTCTTGCAATATTTAGATGTCAGCATTATGTCTTAAGATCATTTTCAAATCTCTTAAACAGATGAGATCATTTCCTTTAAATACTTTTCCTTCCCCATACCTTCCCTTTTCACTTTTCTATGAGAGTCATTCCCAAGGTCTCAAACGGTGATGTGGAAGAATCAGGGTCAATCACTAATGTTTTAGGGCATCTCCATGAAATTACAGTATTATTTGGCTATGTAAATAAGAAAATATTAGGCATACTAAATCAACCCTTTCCCCTTTAGTTTCCTAGTTTTATAAAATAAATGGAAACTAAGCATGTTCCTACAATGATATGGGAGTATTAAATTCCAAAGTATCAACTTTTCTTTTGAAGGTTAAGTTATTTGATTGACAATGCTTATATATTACAAGTAATGGGTGACTGCCGGCTTATTCAATAATTCAAAAAATATTTATTTTTTAAAAATGCTTCATATAAGGTAGGGAAAATGTCAGGAATTTAGTTTTTCCTTGAGTAATAAATAATTTAGCTTAGTTGGTATAATTAGGACATCTTTTATATAATAAATGCTTTACCAATGTAAATTAAGGTGCATTTAAGCAAATGTTTACCTAAGGCCATGTTAAATATTTTAAATTTAAATTCAAATGTCACAAATCTCAAGGTAGACTAAAAACCTGAACTGTATTTGTATTCATCAGAATTTGAGGGTAAACCCTATTGCAGAAGAAACCACACATGTTGGTCATAAGACAAGGAGAAATCAAGTTAGTACTGACAAGGTATTTTTCTCCTGTTGGTTAGCTTTCATAGAACTGGAGGGTATTTAGTTGGATGCTGGAGGGAAAAGTCATCACTACTCTTACCTAAATGTGGACACTGAACTGCAACTTTGGCCACTGTGGCAAGATACACTATTGTACAGTGTTGGTACAATTGTGACACAATTGGTATAGGAGTAACCAACTAACTGTTTTCTGATTAGATTTAAGGCTTGCTTCACAGAAGGAAACTCAGGATTAATATTGTAAATCTAGCCAAAAACCCATGCTTGGGGAGCTCAAGGGTTCTAAGGAATAATCTACTAATATCATTCTGTCAAAGGGACATAGTAGCAAACTGCCCCTTTTAAATCGATTTTTATTGAGCTCTACATTTTTCTCTGCTCCTCTCCCTGCCTCTCCCAACTGCCCTTTAAGTTTGCATTTCTATACCTACAGTTCTCAGACTTTATCAGAGAAGTCATTTTCGTTTATACAGTGGGTGGTGGTTAAGTCAGAATTTCATGACTAGTCTAGTTGCAGAGAACAAGTACCAGTACAATGCTCAGCTGAAAATGGGACATCTATATCACTCCCACACAAAGGCCCAAGGGCCAAAGGAGAAGAGCAGAAACACTATAAGAGCCAGAATTCATGGAGAACTAGATTGAAACAGTTTCTTCTAGTCATAATAAGTTTGCTGTGCTCATGAACTCACAGTGTATTTTTGTTTGCCTGCACAATATTTATACAAGATAAAGCCAGTCAAAATTCTAACATGGAAGGGGAAGGAGTTTATAAACCTCCACCATTAAGGAGCTGTGGACAATTGATGAATTCTGGAGGAGGGAGAGTCAATTTTAAGGGTGTGGTTCTAGTAGGTTGACAATGCTTCACTGGATAGTCCTACAACCGGGATTATATGGGAAGCACAAATTGGATTCAGTAGGTCATTAAGAAAGAAGACATGTAGTTGACGTGGGTAGAGAGGTATGAGGTCAGATCTGAGAGGAGTTAGGGGAGGGAATGGAGGGTGAACATCATACATTGTATGAAATTCCCAACGAATTAGTAAACTATTTTGAATAATTCATGCATGTGTTTCAGTTGCTTTGCAGTGTTCATGGAGCTAAATTTTATCTACATTTTTGTTGAAGTGTCCATATCTTATTTGTGTTTTTCAGAATGTAATCTGATGGATTGACTGTACATAATCTCCTGCTCTGCAGAACTTGACTGAACCATCTTATAATGCTGTATAGTTCTAAGTAGCAGGGGCCCCAGAGTACAAGTCTGACTAGGGCCAGAGCTGTCCACAGCTATCTAATAAAGGTCACTAAATCCTCCAGAGACTTCCTTTCCTTATTCATGAGGTGTCAAATTTGCTAACTACATTTTATAGTTCTTAAATTCTTATACTTGACATGACACAGACTGATAAAGTTATAGGTTTTATTTGCCACATCCTCAATAAACATTGCTGAATTAAAAAGAGGCCATCCAATCACAAAAATCAAAAAAACAATAGTGTGTGTGTGTGTTTGATTTAGATAGAAAATTAACAGACCTGCAGGCAAAAGTCTCATCTTATGAATCATTAGAGAAATAAAAATAATGCTGTGAATTGGAAACAAGACAGATCTTATTCTGAGCTTGCTCATATGTTCCAGATCCAAAGTTCTCTGCAAGTTTTGAGGAATTGAATGTAATTTCCTAAAAAGGTTGCCCTACGACAGATGGAGATAGAGACAGAGACCCACATCGGAGCACTGGACTGAGCTCCCAAGGTCCAGTTGAAGAGCAGAAGGAGGGAGAAGATGAGCAAGGAAGTCAGGACCACGAGGGGTTGGTCTACCCACTGAGACAGTGTGACTGATCTAATGGGAGCTCATCAACTCCAGCTGGACTGAGACTGAACGAGCATGGGATCAAACTGGACCCTTTGAATATGGCTGACAATTGAGGCAGACTGAGAAGCCAATGATAATGGCACTGGGATTTGTCTCTACTGCATGTACTGGCATTTTGGGATCCTAGTCCATTTGGATGCACACCTTCCTAAGCCTGGATGGAGGGGGAGGGCCTTGGACTTCCCACAGGGCAGGGTACCCTGCCCCCTCTTAGGACTGGAGGGGGAGAGGGGAGAGTGAGTGGGGGAGCGGGAGAGAAGTGGGAGGTGGGGAGGAAGTGGAAATTTTGAATGGTATTATGTATAAAGTAACAAAAAAATTATTAGGAAAAAGGCTGCCCTATTAACCATTGCGTTCTTCAATCTCTTTCCTTCCTTCTTTTCTTTCTTCCTTCACTCCCTCTTTTCAGCTTTGAAAGTGTCTCCTATGTGGTCATGGCTGGCCTGCCATAACAATTGTAGTACTTCTCCTTGTTGTTCCTGAGTGCTGGGATTAGAGGTATGTGCCGCCATGGTTGGCAAACTTAGTGGTTTCTTAAAGGAGATGCTTATTCTCAAACACTCCAAGGTCTCTTTGTTTGAACCACTGTTTGGGGGATTTTCCTCCACTTTATACCATTAGATGAATAAGAGGATATCAGAATGACTATTAATGTTTCGAGTGATTTTGTGGTAGTTACACTCATTGAACAAATGCTCTGGTCGGTAGTCTGAATGATATGAGCCCCCAATGAACTTTGGGAATTTGATGGGTTGGTCTCAGGCTGGTGGCTGCTTGGGGGAGAGTTAGGGAATGGGGCCTTTCTGGAGGAGTATGTCATGAAGGTGGCAGCTGCAGTGGTGATGGTGATGCTGATAACTCTTTAAGGTTTCAAAAGACTTGCACCATTTAGAGTGAGATCTCTCTCTGCTTCTTGTTTGTAGTAGTTTAAGATGGGAGCTCTTGGCTGCTGCTCCAGGCAACTGCAGTCTCCTACTTCCGCTCCACCATCATGGGTCCTAAGCTTCTAAAACTGCTAGTCTAAACCAAATTTTTTTCTTCTAGAAATTGCCTTGATCATAGTATTTTATCACAGCGATAGGAAAGTAATAAATAGAAATGGCTGTAGAACAGACATCTGCATGGGTATTAAGATGGTCTTATCTGTAATTTCATCAGCATTTAATAGTTTTGGCATCCTATATTGTAGTTCTAGTTCTCATACTATTACTTTTATTTTTACCTTGTGGGCATGCCTCTTGTATTGATTGTGTTTAAGAGTTGCTGAACACATTCTGCCATCTTCACGAACTTCCTCACTTAAAAGGCCAATACATTGAGTCTCAAATGCATAGAAAATAGTTAATCAAATGGTGACTTATGGATGATCAGTTCTCAAGTAATTCAAAACCAAGAACTTGGAAAATAGAAAGGGTCCAGTAATGTGGCACATTACAGGATGATGTCAAGAATCTAAAAACAATGTATACATGTTCATAAAATAAAGACAAAGGAAAAGGAACAAAATCAGGAAGACTGAACCTTCCCTTAACGCTCATGTGAGCCAACTAATATTTTAAAAGTTATGAAAATAGGCTTGTGGGCTCTAAAAGGTCATTGTAATCATTTTTAACTATGATAAGAATGCTTAACAAGAGTCCTACCCTTTAACAAAAATTTAAGAGCAAGCAGCAGTAGTGTTAAATATAGAAATTGTGTTGTATAACAGATATCAATTCACTCATTTTTTGTAACTTAAATTTTATCTAATGAGTAACAATTGCCCTAACATCTGCCAACTATGTTCTGCTCTTTGATTCTTTGAGCATAGCTATGCAGTCATCATTAAATAGTGAAAAGAGCTGCATCTCAGTTTTACTCCACTACTGAATAAAACTGAAGGGAAGCAATCCTAGGGTCTCATGCACCTTGCTGTTGTTTCAGGAAGCCAATAATATGAACAACTGAATTCATTTAGAAAGGTGTCTAAATAATATTGAAGCAAAATTAAAAGTAAATTTTTAAAATTTTGCTTATGAGAAAATACTTCTGAGTATTTATTGGGAAATGGTTTTTTTTTTTGCCTCACAAACTCCTTGCTCAGATTTATTTTCATGGGAGCCTTTTAAAACAAAACTTGTGTTCTCTGAAATCAAGAGCATGGATTAGAATAAAGGTTGGACTCCGCTTGGGGGAAGGGCGAGTCCCCTGCTAGGGGGCCTCCTTTGTCCCACGGAGCCGAGCAGAGAGGAGCGGGCAACCCTCAGTAGGCCTGCTTTTGGGACGGAGAACCTCGCCCAACCAACTTCCGCGGATTCATCTGGACCCTGGTGAGTGGGCCCCAGCCCATCCCCGGGACCTTCTGGCCACTTGGGGCTCCCCTCTGTTGGCTTTGCTGCTTATCCCAACCCGGCTCGCCCCCGGGGAATCCCTTCTCATCTGCGTGGTCCCGGCTGCACCCGAGCTCGG
>PVIU01024870.1:0-24727 GCA_004026605.1 Ondatra zibethicus
GAGAGTGCAGGTGCCTGCTGAGGCCAGAAGAGGGCGCTGGATCAACAGAAGTTACATGCAGTTCTGAGCTACTCAAATAAGTGATGGGAACCGAACTCAGACCCTCTACAAGAGCAGTATGTGCTCTTAACAGCTGAGTGATCTCTCCACCCCCACTGAGAAGCCTTGCTCTCTGCATCTTTTCCTGATCACTCATTTATATTATTCTATAATATCATTTTATATTATTCTTCTCCTACCCTTCCCTGTATTTTATTATCTTCCATATTGGTACTAAAAACACTAACAAAACTATTATCTTTGCTCTGCTTTTTCATTGTTCTTTAACTGATTCAGTTGCTTTTCTTATTCTAATTTTTGTAGGCTGATGACTCTTAAACCTCCCTTAGTTTGTGCAGTTATCTCTCAGTGTGCATGGGGGATTAGCTGAAGTACTCTCCTCATAACCTAAATCTGATCATGCTCTCTTCTCTTATTTAAAATGGTATAGTGTTTGCAGATAACTTGCACACATCCTCCTGCTGTGCATAATTATGTATTATGTAACTATAATACATAATACAACCTAAGTGCTACAGAGTTACCTTACTATATCATTAGCAAATAAAATAAAATTTTAAAAAAGCCCAGTTAGTAGCACAGAAATATCCGAGTATGGCAAACACACAACTGTGCAGGAACAACAACCTATGAAAACCCTGAAAACACAACAGCAATCTGGAAATCAGAAGCTATCTCAAACTCTTAGGGAATTTTAAAAAAAAAATTTAATAACTTAAGTTAGAACTGACTACATTAAGTACCTAAGAGCCATTGATTTTAACACACACTAGTTGTTTTAAATATTTTAAAGTTTGGCTAGCTTGTTAAATAAATATTTGTTGAGTCCTTACTCTGTCACAAATAGTATGGGTCTGGGAATTCAAAGACTAAAAATAATATGGTAGTTGACATTAAATAAACTAACTCCCTATGAAGACGAGTTTACTTCTTGAGACAGATGGACAGCTGACAGTGCACTGGAGACAGAGTGTGAGGAGCTTGGAGAAAGAACACTATTCCTATCACAGAGGCATCGCACTGCAGTGAACGACTAGTTTTTAGGATGGCAGGCACGAATTAGTAGCTTACGTGAAGAAGCACAGACTATGTTAGAAGGAAGAGTCTAGACTGGGAAAGAAGGGTAAGAACAATGTTCTTATCAGTAACAGCCTTTTTTTTTTTTTTGCAAAAATGTCCTTAAAATTTCCTTATTTAAAAAACAATAAAACCCACTGCTACTTTATAAAATTCTTGGCTTCAGAACTTTATTAGAATTCTTGGCTTCAGAACTTTATTAGG
This sequence comes from Ondatra zibethicus, assembly GCA_004026605.1. NCBI lineage: Eukaryota > Metazoa > Chordata > Mammalia > Rodentia > Cricetidae > Ondatra > Ondatra zibethicus. Next base: position 1,342 of record PVIU01024870.1, read on the forward strand.
AACATAGTCCTCATTTCCATTTTATTATTTTGTGTATGTATGGTGTACTCATATATGTCATAGCTGTGCACATATACAGGTACATGTGAACATATATACTTATGGAGGCGAAAGTCAGAAGTCAGATGCTGAAGTCAGTCTTTTCTCTGTCGTATTTTGTAAGACAGGGTCCCTCACTGAACCTTGAGTTCACTGATTTGGCTGGACTGACTGGACTGGCAGGGCTCTTGCTTCTCCTCCCCAGTGCTGGTGTGACAAGAGCACACTCCCACAGCTGGCCTTGCTAGATGGGTAATGGGAACCTGAATTCAGGTTCTCATGCATAAGCAGAAAGGCAGCACTTTATTTACTCCCCTCATCTTATTTAAAACCTTTACACTTTAAGATCTCTACTATAGAGTCTCAGTGAAATCCTACAATGGGTTATTTTTTTACTGACTTAATATGAAGCAACAATAAATCTTAATGTGCCGTTTTTGAGGCATCCAATAAAGTTAATTGTTAAGCAAAAGATATTGCGGCACTAATACTAAAAGAATACACAGTATCCATTCATTTTATTTTTAAATATGTGTTACCAGAGGCAAAAACATGAAAAATCTCACAGAATTCATCTCCCTTAAGAAAATGTCACTAAATTTCTCTCAAAAATAAAAGGGTGTTCTTTAAATGACCCTTAACTGAGACTATCCCTCACCAAGCAGTAAGGCCAGAGTGATGTTTGCAAGCACAACAAACCCGACCTTTCTTTTTTTCAGTTTTTTGAGAGAGGGTTTCTCTATAGGTTTGGAGTCTTGTCGTGGAATCAGCTCTTGTAGACCAGGCTAATCTTGAACTCACAGAGATCTGCCTGCCTCTCCCTCCTGAGTGCTGGGATTAAAGGCATGCGCCACCACCACCCGGCTCTAATTACAATTTTTATAGAAGACTTATTCTACAAATTTCTCAGACTCATTGCACTGGTGTCTTAGTCACTGTTCTACTGCTGTTCAGAGACACCATGACCACAGCAACTCTTATACTAATTGGGGCTAGCTTACTGTTTCAGAGGTTTGGTCCATTATAGTCACAGCAGAAAGAAAGGCAGCATGCAGGCAAACATGATGCTAGAGAGATAGCTGAGACTTCTAAATCCAGACTGGAAGGAAGTAAGCAGAGTGAAACACTGGGCCTGGCTTGAGCATTTAAAACCCAAAGCCCACCCCCAGTGACTCACTTCCTCCAACAAGACCACACCTACTCCAACAAGGTCACACCTCCTAATTCCTGTCAAGTAGCGCCACTCCCTAACAGCCAACCATTCAAATACAGGAACCTATGGGGGCATTCCTATTCAAACCACATTCCACTACTTGGCCACCATAGGCTTGTAGCTATACCAAAATGCAAAAATGCATTCAATCTAACTTCAAAAGTATCCATGGTCTATCAGTCTCAACAATGTTTAAAAGTCCAAAATTCAAAGTCTCTTAACTCTAAGCCCTATTAAATCAAAATAAAATAAAATAAAATAAAGAAGCAGATCACATACTTCCAACATACAATGACACAGAATATACATTACCATCCCAAAAGGGAGGAAAGGGAGCAATGAGGAAATACTGAACCAAAGCAAAACCAAAAAACAGCAGAACAAACTCCAAACTCTACACCTCCATGTCTGATGTCAAAGCACTGTTCGGATCCAGCTTCTTCAGCGTTGTTGATGATAACACACTTCTCTCTCTTGGTCTGGCTCCACTCCCCATTAGCAGCTTTCCTTGGCAGGTATCCCACTACTCTGACATCTCCAACATCTTGGGGTCTCTGGGCCTCCGTGCAGGGACACCACTGACACACACCTGGCCTGGGCACCTTCCCTTATTCATAGAGGGAGATTCTATAACCCCTCACTTCTGTCCTTGATTCTAAAGCCAGAACCATGTGGCTGAATCTGCTAAGTTTTGCTGCTTGCTGGGACTAGAACATGGCCCTCTCATTCAAATACATTTTCACTAGCTTTCTGTTTTTAATGGTTTCCTTTACCTCCTACCTTTGTCTATCCTGGAACTCACTCTGTAGACCAGGCTGGCCTTGAACTCAGAAACCCACCTACCTCTGCTTCCCAAGTTCTGGGATTAAAGGTGTGTGCTGCTACACCTGGCCCTAAATATTCTTTAATTTCTTTTCACAAGCTGGAAGCTCAGCTGGGTGGCGACCCTGAGGTCACTGCCCCTTGATTCCACTGAGCATCAGGCTTTTCTTTGTTCATCTCTTTAAACACAGGATTTAGCTCCATTATACATCCTGCTGCCCCTTTCCTCTTCAAACTGTACATTTTATATTTTTCCTTGCTCAGCTTGCTCTTTTTCATTATACATTTGCATAAGACTAGCTACTAATAACCACATGACATAATCAACATGAGGCTGTTTTACAATCTCCTCTGCCAACAGCATTAAACGAACATTCTTCAACTTAGCCTCTGGAAGACTTTTCAAACAAGGGCAAAAAAAAGCCACATTCTTCACCAACATATCACAAGAATGATCCCCAGGCCACTTACTAAATTCTTCTCCTCCAAAACCTCAAGCAAGGCCATCATAATCTACGTTACTCTCTGCACCACTGTCTTCCTTGCTCCTACAAGTATGGCCCTTTTAAGCCCCACTTAAAGCCTTTACCTGCTTTTCTAATCCAAAGTCCAAATTCCATCAACAAAAAGCAGGCTCATGTTTGTCACAGCAATACCCTAGAGCCCTGGTACCAACCTCTGTCTTAGTCAATAGTCCACTGCTGTAAAGAGACACCATGACCATGCCAACTCTCATAAAAGAAAACATTTAAATGGGGCTTGCTTACAGTTCAGAAGTTTAGTCTATTGTTATCATTGTGGGAAGTGTGGTGGCATGCAGGCAGACATGGTGCTGGAGAGTAGTCAAGAGTTCAACATCCAGATCAGAAGCCTGGTTTGAGCACTTGAAATCCCAAAGCCCAGCCCCAGTGACATACTTCCTCCTACAAGACCAGACCTACTTCAACAAGGCCAAACTTCCTAATACCTGTCCAGTAGAGCCACTCTCTAATAACTAAGCATTCAAGTATAAAAGCCTATGCAGGCTATTCAAACCACCACAGTTAATTAAGTTAGTAAATTCAGAACTTAGCTTTCCCAATAATAATATCCATCTACTACTGTTTTCATTTATTAAAAGAATAAATTTGCTTGTTATCACTGTGTTAATTACAGGCTCAATACATTAAGTGTTTTAATGTAAATATTATAAAGAAATAGAACTATACTTTCTAAAATTAAAATATTAAAAATGCAAATTGTGTATCAGATCTCAATGAATAGATCTCTACACTCTACAAGCTGAAACTGGTAATCCTGGAATGTTAAAAGACATATCTTTAAAAAAAAAAAGTGACAAGAAAGCTGGTCCATGAACCCTATTACAACCTCTGTCAAATTAAAAACATTAATTTTCCTTACGGTCAAGTTCTAAAAAGGCGCGAGGATGTCAAGTAATGTAAACTTAAATATGATGGACTACCATATATGTTCCACTATTTGAAAGCAAAACACCTACATTTTAAGCAGGATTGATGATGGAAATTCTCTTTGGTGCTGTTTTGTTTGTTTGCTGTTTCGTTTTGTCTGTTCCTGGCTAACCTGGAACTTGCTATGTAGACCAGGCTGGTCCAGAACTGAGTTATCTGCTTACCTCTGCCTCCATGTCCTGCATGTAGTATTAAAGTATGGGCTACCATGCCTGGCTACAATTTGTATGCTTTAATTTTTTTCCAAGGTCAATACACATACTTTTTTTGTAGTGATATCTCATTTGTATTTTAATAAATAAAGCTTGCCTGGAGACCAGAGAGTAAAACAGCCACCCAGGTCAGCCTTACAGACCAGGCAATGATGACATACATCTTTAAATCCAGTAGCCACTCTAGTTTGCCACAGAAACCAGGCAGTATTGGCACACGCCTTTAATTCCAGCTTTAGAGAGAAATATAAAATGGGAGGAGACAGTTCTCACTCTCAATCTCATTCTTAGGACTCCTGGGGGCACTATCATTTTGGACTGAAGTCAAAGTAAGTAACAGTGGCTGGCTGTTTTGCTTTTCTGACCCTCAGGTTGAACCCCAATATCTATCTCTGGGTTTTTATTAATTGAGCTACACTTTTTCTTGCATTTAAAAGTTCTAATTCAATGGTTACACAGATGGCCCTACTTAAACTAAATGGAACACAAAACAACCCAAAAGTCATCGATCTAGAAAAAGAATGGATAGGGAGGAGATGGAGCTACAAGAAATAGGAGAGAGATGTAGGGAAAGAATAATCAGAATGTATTAGATGCATGAATGAAATTGCCAAAAACAGCAAATTTAATTTTAATTGTTCTTTTTTTAAAAAAACATTTATTTCAGCAAAATAAAATTATCTTTCTAAATTTTCTAAAGCATCTGAAGTTGTCCCTTTGATAGAAATCTAAAACAAAGGCAATGCAAGATTTATATCTGCCACAGGGCATAATGGAAAAGTTCTATTAAAATCAGTAGACCATGTCAAAAGCCACCGACAAATCTGCATCTGACAAAAGTCCCTCTGCAAGTCCTTGCCCTTTCCAGTCAGACAACTGGGTGTACTAATCTGCAACAGACCTCTCATCTCACCAGTCACTGTAACAACAACGTCATGAGTATTTCTGCCGTACTCTCTTTGACAAGTGCTGGAACAATTAGCACGGACAACTTGTTCCAACCTCTGTTTTTCTCACAATGGAGTAATATATCTATGTCACTAATTAGTTACAAATTACAGATGAGATCAGCACAAACTTTTTCTGTAAAGGCCACAAAGTACTTAAAAGTCATCTGATTTCTGTCACAACTACTTAACTCTTCCTCTGTAGCATAAAATGAGACACGGACCACGGGTACATTAATGCTGACAGATGTGTCTACATAAAACGTTACTGACAAAAGTAGGCAACAAGCCAGATTTGGCCCATGGGCTATGTTTTCCAGTTCCTCATTTCAGGTGAAATTATATAATCTGCTTTTCCTCAAAAGACAAGTCTTCCTCATTCAAAAGTTTTTTTTAAAAAAAAATTTAACATTGTTCCATAAACTTTCATGCTCAGTAACTGTGAATCCACAGATTTCATTTTTTGAGGACAGAATCTCATCACTCAGGAGAAATTCATGTTTACAAAAATTTAAAAAAAATATATACTTAATAATGCAACATTTCAACAAGAATATGAAATTACCTTCCTTCAACTTCTGAGATACTAAATTTATATAGTAAGGGACTAGATACTCACAAACTTCTATTTGTAATGTACAAGTAAAATAATATATCAACTATTCCGTCTTCCTGGGCCATTTCATCTTTGAGAGATTACCAAACACTACTGCAAAGTAGGAGATTCAAAATCCCTAAAATAATCCCCTCAACAGAGAATATTTCAAAACAAAAGGTATCGCTTTTTCCAAAAATAATACATGCACAGAAATCCATTTATGTGCGAGTCATCTGAAATTATTTAATTGGAGACAAGCTTGATACAGAGAAAATCAAAAACCTACTGCAGGCTCAGCAAATGCTAAGCAGTCTTCTAGGCAAGCTCCGGATTAACTCCTAATCTTCCTAATGACACCTTGTGAGGGTTACCACTGCTGATACCATTGTATGGAGCAGCAAATACAGAAAGTGGGCAGTAAAGAAACATATCCAAGGTTAGAGCTAATTAACAAGTAGGACCAGGATTTACCCCAGCTCAGGAGAATTATACTTCAGAGCCCATGCTCTTAGCCACAAACCACACTGCTTAGAGGTAGATGTGGCTGCTTGCCATTGGGGACCCCATAGGACACACATGCAGTACAGAACCAGGTAAGCTACTTGCACTCCCCAACCCTGCAGCTTGTCCAAGTCCCAAGTCTGTTTGCCAAGGACTGTCCCCTCCTCTCAGCCCATCTCCTGCCCTTTTGGATTCACAAGATCCCTGCCCTACTTGATACCTGGGATCTTGCAGGCCACACACATGGATTTAAAGGGTATAGAGATAGAATGTAGTGATACAAAGAGTTAAAGTGGTGCAGGAAAGGTTTAAAGGGGAGAGGATAGAAGAGTAGAGTACATGAATGACTATGGACAGGGATTAATACTAAAGACATTTTGAAACAAACTATAAGGAAACTATCTACTGTACAACCTTCCTAAAATATATACATGTGCGTATATAAATAATTTAAATGGAGTTAGCTTGTAACAGGGCAACAATGCCCCTACTAGACCAAAGGATAACAAATAAAAAGTCCAGTGTCGGTAATGGCTTACTTCTTTGGAGCTGTTGGCAAGTCAAGTCCCATATAATTCCAAACATTACAGGCTACTGCCAATGTTCTTGGTTTCCCTCCAGAACTTGACAGTAAGACCCTATTACTGAAGGTACCTGAGCCACAGAACACGGAGAAGTCAAACTGGTACTGACCTGGAAGCTTCATCCCTCCTGACTATCTTTCCTAATGCTGGAAGGTGTCCCACACGCTATCAGAGAAAAGGTAGTTTGAATGTAACTGGCCCCGATAAGCCCATAGGGAAGAGCACTATTAGGAGGTGTAGCTTTGTTGGAGTAGGTATGGCCTTGTTGGAGGAAGTAGGTCACTCAGAGGGTGGGCTTTGAGGTCTCATATATATGTCAAAGCCACCACCAGTGCCACAGTCCACTTGCTGTTGCCTCCAAGATGTAGGACACTCAGCTACTTCTCTAGCACCATGTCTGCCTACATGTCACCATGTCCCACCATGAATATAATGGACTGAGCCTCTGAACTATAAGCAAACCACCCAAATTAAATGTTTTTCTTTATAAGAGTTGCCATGGTTACGGTGTCTCTTCACAGCAATAGAAACATCACTAAGACACCAATCTTACCCAACTGTTTATCCTCCCAGCTACAGCAGTGAGGGGTCCAAGAAGACATGCCCACTAACCAAATACGTTCTGCTTGGGTCTAAGGCCCAATCCAAAAGTTACAACCCAGACCTGGCACTGTTATCAGAGCCAAGTAGTGATATCTTGTTGACCTGTTAGTTTACTGGTACTGAGAATTTAGGCACAATAATAACAATAATAATTAATAATAATAATAACAGAAGAGTAAGGAAGGATCTCCAGAGAGACTACAAGGCATGCTATCATACAACACGCTAGGTGAATATGGCATAGGTATTCTGCCAGAAAGTAGCCTATCTTGCACTCTGAAAGCATGTCTTAGTGCACGCTGTATTCTGTACTCCACCAGAAGAGAAGCATGAACACAGAGCCACCCACAAACCTTTCATCTACAACAGTATCACGCCTGTAAGATATGCACACTAGTGCAATGGTGGCACAACATTTGTGGGAGTAACCAGCCAGTATCTGATTAACTGAATGCCCACTCCATGAGATGGAGCCCATTCCCAACACTGCTTACATGATCAAACCTGAGACAAGGCAGCCCAGGGACCTAGGTGAAACCAAACAAAACCAAAAAAGGGGGGAAATGTAGTGGTAAAAGTTATTCCTAGCTGCTTCTTCTGGAAAACACCAAATGGCAGATGATAGCGGTGCAACGGGAGGGCCCAGAGGCCCAGAGGCCCAGGATGAGGAGGTCACTGTGGCTTTTGAGGAGAATTCGGCAGCAGACTTAGGGGCCGTTGTAGTGGTCAAGGCAGTGGTCGAGGGCACGGGACTCCCAGAGGTAAAGCCGAAGACAAGGAGTACATCCACGTCACCATGCTGGGCTACCTGGTTAAGGACATGAAGATCAAGTCCCTGAAGGAGATCTACCTGTTCTCCCTGCCCATTAAGGAATCTGCAATTATTGATTTTTTTCCTAGGAGCGTCCCTAAAGGATGAGGTTCTGAAGATCATGCCAGTGCAGAAGCAGACTCAGGCTGACCAGTGGACCAAGTTTAAGGCTTTTGTCGTTATTGGGGACTACAATGGTCATGTTGATCTCAGTGTGAAGTGCTCCAAGAAGGTAACCACTGCCATCAGAGTCATCATCTTAGACAAACTTTCCATCGTCCCTGTGTGAAGAGGCTACAAGGAGAACAAGATCAGCAAGCCCACACTGTTCTGTGCAAACTGGGGGAACAAGATTGGCAAGCCCTACACTGTTCCGTGCAAGGTGACAGGCCACTGTGGTTCTGTGTCGGTGCGGCTCATCCCTGCCCCCAGAGGTACTGGCATAGCCTCTGCTCCTGTGCCCAAGAAGCTACTGGTGATGGCCAGTACTGATGACTGCTACACATCAGCCAGGGGCTGCACTGCCACCCTGGGCAACTTTGCCAAGGCCACCTTTGATGCCATCTCTAAGACCTCTGGAAAGAGACTGTGTTCACCAAGTCTCCTTATCAGGAATTCACTGAGCATCTTGTAAAAACCCACACCAGACTCTCTGTTCAGAGGACCTAGCTCCAGCTGTGACCACCACATAAGGGTTTTTATATAAGAAAAATAAAGTGAATTAAGTCTTAAAAAATCCTAATGTATTGTTAAACTCATGGATCAGTGCCTTGTTCAGCCATCATCAGAGAAGCTTCCTCCTGCAGTAATTGGGAACAAATACAGAAAACCACAGCCAGACATTATGTAGAGGGTGAGAGACCTTAGAATACTCAGCCCTAAATAGGATTTCTCCATCAAATCCCTCTGTTCAGAGCTCAGAAGAGGTGAAAGAAAGAATGTAAGAGTCAGAGAGGACACCAAACAACAAGGTCCTCTAAATCGACATGGGCAAAGCTTGTAAGATATGAACTCACAGAAAGAGAAGCGGCATGCACAGGGCCTGCACACTTCTGTACCAGATCTTCTTCATATATATATGAAGTTAGTTCTATGGGATTCCTGAGTGTGCGATGAATGAGTCTCGGGCTCGTGTCTTCTCTTGGGCTTTTTTCTTCTGTTGCATTGTCCCGTCCAACTTCAGTGTCATAGTTTTTATTTTACCTTGCTATATTTTGTTTTGTTATATTTTAATATTATCTCTTAGAACCCTGGTCTTCTCTAATGAGAGACAGAAAGGGAGTGGATCTGGATGGGTGATCCAGATGGGAAGGGAGGTGGGGACAAACTGGGAGGAATAAAGAGAAACCATAATCAGGATATATTCTGTGAGAAAATCTATTTTAAATAAAAGGGAAAAAAAGAAAGTATATGTCTTAGATACATAGGAGCCTGTAGTTACATGTATTTCATATGGACTGTGGCTAAAGCACCACCAGTAACTATAATTCAGTTTATACATGAAAACTTGCAGTAAGGTAAATATGCAAAAAAAAAAAAAAAAAACCCACCAAGCATGCCGTCCAATCTTACTTTCCATGAAAACATGCTGAAGCAGGACTAATTCAAAAGTAAGAGGCAGCCAATATAAAGGCAGGTAAGCTTCATAATACCAAATTTGAGCTAACATTAATTCATAATTTAAAGTATAAGAAGTTATGAAATACTAAAGCTATCTCATAAGCCTATTACTTGTTGTATCATACTAGGTATCTGCAATGAGGCTTGCACTTCTTATATATGCTTATTTGTCAGTTTTGAAATTTCTTATATTGCAGGACTAGCTTCAAACTTCCTATAGCTGAGGCTAGCCTTCAACTCCTAATCCTCCTGCCTCCACCTCCCAAGTGCTGACATTACATCTATACATCACCACTAACATTCACACTCCCCGTTTATAAGCAAATATACTATCTCCTACTTATTACTGTGAAATGTGATATGGAGGAAGGTTTTGCAAGCTATAGAGTCATCCATTTAGTATAAGATTATCACATCAATTTTTATAATAGCAAATGAATTAAATCAAAAGGCATAAAAGGCTCCCAGAAGTAGAACTTTGACTATTCCTACCAATTTACTTAAACCTACCATAATTCAAAGAGTATTGATGTGAAAATTCCTTCTGTATATGTGTTGCTTTTACTGGTTAATGAATAAAGAAGCTGGCTTGGCCTGTGAAAGGGCAGAGTAGAGCCAGGGGTAGGGGGATGGTGGAGACAACACTGAATGCTGGGAAAAGAAAATGGAGTGGCAAGACGCCATGTAGCCCCAGCGGAGACAGACGCAGGGGACAGAACTTTACCCAGTAATCTACAGCCACGTGATAATACACAGATTAATGGAGATGGGTTAGTTTAGGATATAAGAGCAAGCTAGAAATACACTTAAGCTATTGGCCAAACAGTATTGCAAATAATATGGTTTCTGTGTGATTATTTCAGGGCTGAGCAGCCAGAACGAACTAACAGCCTTCCTACTACAGAGTATAACTGACTCAAAATTTCAGTATTTCCAGGTAGAAAAGAACTGATTGAAGCATGACCCATAGATCATATCAGTGCCAGCCCACAAACTCTTACTGCTGGGTAATGGAATAGCTACGGAACCTGAAGTGAGCAAAAGAATCTTAGAACAACCTAACACTGCCCCACAGTTTTATGATGTCCAAGACACTGATCTATGACACGCTGGAAACATTTTAAGTTGACAGATAACTTGGGAATCACTGAGCTAGGCCACACGCCTCAGAATGTCTCTCATGTTCCTTAAAAACAAAGGGTATGACAAGTCATCTTCACCATCAAAGAATGGACTCTGTGGCTCTCATCTGTCCTTCCCTTCCTGAGAACACTTCCCTTAAAACTGAGAAGTGGCAGCAACTCGGGTTTGCCCATGCAGACAGTTACAATATTCTGGAGAGGTATCCCTTCACTTTACTGTGCCAAAGAGTCACCAAGGGAACCCTTTACACTGCAGAAGACAACTGAGTAGGTCTCTGGGGACAGCCTACAGCACTGACAGGCTGACACATGATACCAGACGCTACTGTAGTGTGGCTCTCATGAGGAACCAACAAGGAGACCAAAACATAAAGCAGAACTGTCCCAGAATATTTGTGCTGTTTAAAGACAGAGAGGAAAACGGCTGGAATTTAGACCTCTATATTCAGGGCCTCTCCTGAGCCCTAACACTAACCCTAACTAAAGTAGACCAAGTTTTTTAAATATTAGAAGTGTATGTTCAGTCAGTTCTGCATATGCACTAATATCAATGCAAATATTTATTCACAAATATATTCATTCATGTAAATAGAAATTTATTCATGTAAGGATAAACAAAACTCAAAGCTCTATTGGCCTTTTAAGATAGTCGGACTTTTGAGTGTGCGGACTATGATTTGTGTCACGATCATTTACATATTAAGTATATACCATTATCCCACACTTAACATATATTTGACATGGTATTCCCTTCCATGATGGCAAATGAATCCCAATTTAACTCTCAACTTCTTAAGAAGATACGTGTAATTATATAAAGATGTCTTTCTTTAAATCGTCTCTGCAAAAATCTTCACAACTGCTAGAAAATTTAGTGAGTACAATTCGCTACATGGGGTAGGAAAAAACAGGTAAAAATGTGTTTATCAACAAGATCCAAATATATCTGGGCAGTGGTAGCCCACACCTTTAATCCCAGAACTTGGGAGGAGAAGGTAGGGCCAGCCTGGTCTACGGAGCGAGTTCCAGGACAGTCAAGACCACACAGAGAAAGCCTGTCTGTAAAACAAAATACAAAAAACAAAAAAAGTCAAATGTTATTTTAGATGGCTACTTTGCACCGACAAATTTACAGGTATGGACAGACTAATGACTACTAAAATTTTACTGTATCCATACAGTCAAAATGTGTTTAACATTTGTACTTGAAAACCTTTAATAGGAATCAATTCTCAACTACCAAAGAAACAATATATACTTCTAAAGACCTCTGTTGAATTTGTAATTATTTGAATGAAGATAAAATTATTTAAAAAATACAACCAGAGGTCAACAAAAAAATTACCGACAGCTGCTGCAGGAGCACATTCTTTAAGATACCAGCCCACTGGGGCGTGGCCTCTTATTTAAAAAGCAGTGGGAACCCGGGTGCTCTCTCTTGCTTCCGGCTCCCATTCTGGCTGCTAGACTCTCTGTTTCCTGTTTGCGATGAGAGGACTGTTGTTTGGGACGGTGATCCGGTTTTTCCTCTCAAATAAATAACCTTTTTATTATACATAATTCTTAACTGGTGTGGGACTGTTTTACGACTCCACCTGGTGCCCAACGTTTAGTTTTAGAACCCCTGGCTCTACTGCCAGCCGCCAGCTCGGAGTGTGCTCCCTCAATAGGCATGGCCTGTGCGTAGAGCCAGCAGTTCATATAGAATCTCACGTAGTGGCTTTTCTATGGATCAGTCGCAGTTCTTTTCTCTTTATACGCCTCGGATTGGCTTCAAGTACCCACACACCCTACCATTTGCCTCCCACTAGGGAGCACTGCAGACATTTCGGTGAGACGCGGGCTTCCACCATCTGAGCCAGCTGTCCTGCAGCATTCTAACAATTTGTTTGCACTTGACTATTCCATTGTTCGAGACATCCGCAGAGCACACAGTCTGTGATTTATCTTTTAGCATTCTGCTCTAAAATCAGATTTCAGACAGGCCACAGGTGAATTCACGTGCACCACTACGCCCCAGTGGATTAGTTTTGTAGGTGGCCCGTGACACCTACTGGCAGGTTACAGTTATTGCACTTAATCCAGCTAATTGAACCGCAGGTAAGATTTAATATCCTAAACATACAGCATAAGTTGCTAATTTAAAGGGGCAATATGTCAGACAATCTAACCATCCAATGTTTCAATAGCCTCTTTACTTACACCATGTGCGAGGTTTTACAAGGCTTATATGATGATGTCCCTTCTACTTCACTATTTTTGATTCTGGTGATTAGTCTTGTCCTCAATATTTTTTTCTTTAAAAAAAATGGTTTGACAATAGGGCTAGGAATGAAAATTTTTAGAAATGGTATAGTCTTTTCAGACTGAAACCACACTTCTCAGGAAAGAGGTTGGAAATCTGAATAATACAGCCAATTTAACTAACAAAACTCAGTCAACTGAGGTAGTTTTGGAAATGGTACATACTGGTACACTATAGAAAAGAAAACAGCCGATTTGGCACATAAAACCCAATCAATGACAGTGAGTGCTGAAACATTACTTGAGAGAACCTTTTAGTGACTTTTTACAAAGATTAACTAGGACTGTAACAATTAGGGGTAACTGACCCAGAAGCTAGACGTATAATAATTGAATCTTTGGCTTATGAGAATGCCAACACTGAGTGCAAACAGATCCTTGAGCCTTTAAAGATCAGATCAGCACCCATGGGTGAATGGATCTTGCATACAATGAATGTCAAGACATTTGACTATGGTACTGAAGTGTGGATAGGAGAAGCAATTTCCAATGGTAAGAGACAACATCAGAATACCAGATGTTTTAATTGTGGTAGAATGGGACATCTGAAAAAGAATTGTAGAATATGCATTCCTAGGAATAATGCATCTTCAAGGAATGGCAGAAACAGGAGGACTCAACCTCCAGGTATATGTAGGAGGTGAGGCAAAGGTTGACATTCAACCAATGAATGTAGGTCAATGACAGATAGACAAGGCAACCCAATACCATTGGGAAACACTGTGCTGGGGGCCTCTCGCAGGCCCCCATGGTGAATGTGGTCCGGTCATTCCAAGTTACTGTGGGGTACCTGTCTTGCCAGGAAAATTAAAAAATTCAATGCCTGCTCTAAAAAGCAATACTGGTCTGAATGACAGGTTAAATGTGGAGGATGAGTCAAAAACTACAGTAGGACAGAGGAAACGTACATTTTGGCAGACTTCTATAAATGATCAAAGACCAAAGGTAAGAGTTTGTATAAATGGCATTTTTATTGAAGGCTTATTAGACACAGGTGCATGAAAGGTGATGTTTCTCTGACTTCCCTACATTAAGGGAGTCATTTTAGGACTGGCAAGATACTTGGCTCTAGAGGGGATCCCAGGTGTCCACGGGGATGGCCCCAGCTATGTCCTTGGGCAGCAGAGGAGAGGGTGCCGGAACTAGCCTGGTCCCATAGTCACATTGATGAATATCTTGATCACCACCATAGAAATTTCATCCGATGGTTGGAGATAGAGACAGAGACCCACATTCACATCAAAGCAATGGACTGAGCTCCCAAGGTGCAGTTGAAGAGCAGAAGGTGGGAGAAGAAGAGCAAGGAAGTTAGGACCGTGAGGGCTGGTCCACCCATTGAGACAGTGTGCCTGAACTAATGGGATCTCACCAAATCCAGCTAGACTGGGACTGAGCGAGCATATGATCAAACCGGACTCTCTGAATGTGGCTGCCAGTGGGGGCAGACTGAGAAGCCATCAACAATGACACTAGGACCTATCTCTTCTGCATGTATTGGCTTTTTGGGAACCTAGTCTATTTGGATGCACACCTTCCTAGGCTGGGATGGAGGGGGGAGGGCCTTGGACTTCCCACAGGGCAGAGTACTATGCCCTCTTTTAAGGAAGCAGGGGGAGGGAGAGGAAGTGGGAGGGGACTGGGAGAAGGGGAGGAAATGTAAATTTTTTTGAATGGAAAAAAATAAAAGAATATGAAAAAAAAGACACAGGTGCAGATGCAAGTATCATTACTCCAAAATCTTGGCATCTGAATTGGCCTCTTCAAGAGGTAAATGTTCAGTTCCTGGGAATTGGAATCTCGGGTAAAACAAAGCATGAGATGGGTTGAATGTGTATAGGGCCACATTCAAATAGGAAGGGCAAATAGGAAGACTAAGGCCATATATAGCCAATATTGCAGTGAATTTGTGGGGTCGTGACCATTTGCAGCAACGGAATACCCAGATTAACATTCCTGCAGCCCCAAAAACTTATATTTCTGAGGAAATTTGAGAAGATATTACAGATGGCAGACACAAGTCATTCAGGTTGTACAAGAATACAAAGCAATTGATAAACACTCGGAGGTACCAACAGCCCTACCTTTAAACTGGTTAACTGAAAAACCAATATGGGTTAAGCAGTGGCCTCTAGCTGAGGAAAAGTTGCAAGCTTTAGAACAACTGGTACAAGAGCAACTAGATGCTCGACAACCAGCCCTTGGAATTCTCCTGTATTTGTTGTTAAAAGGAAATATGGAAAATGGAGAATGGTGACAGATCTAAGGGCTATCAACAAGGATATTCAACCTATGGGCCCTCTATAATCTGGAATTCCTCTGCCTTCTTTGTTACCAAAGGGATGGCCTCTCATAGTTACTGATTTAAAGGATTGTTTCTTCACTATACCTTTACAAGAAAAGGATAGAGAAAAGTTTGCCTTCACAGTGCCTACTTACAATAATTCTCAGCCTACTAGAAGATATCAGCAGACTATCCTCCCATAGGGAATGCTCAATAGCCCTGCCCTGTGCCAATACTTTGTCAGCCAGCCATTGGAAATAATACGTAAACAATTTCCTAGGTCTATAATCTACCATTACATGGATGACATTTTGATATCTAATTCAAATACAGATACTTTAGAAAGGATGTTTGAAGAAGAAAGTCTTGCCTAAACGGGGATTACAAATTGCTCCTGAAAAGATTCAAAGAGCAGATTCTGTTAATTACCTAGGTTACAGAATAGGTTTACAGAAAATTAGAACACAAAAGGCACAAATTAGGAGAGACCAGTTGCGGACTTTTAATGACTTTCAAAGATTATTGGGAGACATTTCCAGTCTACAAACGGCTGTTGGGATAACATTTAAACAAAACCTTACATGGTGATAAACACTTGAATAGTCCCAGAGAATTAACAGTTGAAGCGGAAAAGGAATTGGCGATTGTTGAGGAGAAATTACAGGAGGCACATGTGAATAGGGTGAATCCAAATCTTAATTGTATTCTAGTCATATCTGGCAGATGGATGTGTTCTGCTTTACAGAATTTGGTAAATTAAAATATGTACACCACACCATAGACAAGTATTCAGGTTTTCAATGGGCAAATGCCTTGAGCTCAGAAAAGGCTGACTTAGTAATCACACATTTATTAGAAGTTAAGGCTATCTTGGGCATTCCTGCACAAATAAAGACAGACAATGGTCCAGCATCTGTATCTAAGAAAATGAAACGGTTTTTGCTTATTATAATATAAAGCACATTACAGGTATACCAAATAATCCTACAGGTCAGGCAGTTATAGAAAGGTCAAATCACACTATAAAGGATATGCTGAACAAACAGAAAGGGATGGAAAATACCCCCAGAAATAGATTGCATAATGCTTTATTATCCTTGAATTTTCTTAATGCTAATGAGAAAGGGACAACAGCGCAGAGAGACATTGGATAATAGAAAAAACTGCTGAATTAAATCAACTGGTTTATTTCAAGGATGTGCTGACCTCACAATGGAAACCAGGAGATGTGCTACATTGGGGAAGGGGTTTTGCTCTTGTTTCCTTGGGAGAAAAAAATTACAGATACCATCAAAATTAATAAAGATTCATTTTGAAAAGGAGAAACCTACTGAAACAGTGAAATGACAGCTCATCTACAACAGTGACAACCATACAGGTTGGGTAAGGAAAGCCGTATAGAGTTGGGGCAGGGTTCTGCTCTTATCTTTGCAGGAAAATTACATGTCATCAAAAATTCAAGAGATCCTGGATGTTTAAATGCAGACAGAACAAAAAATATCTACTAAGGATCATCTAGAAAACAGAATATGGATTATGTATAAAGGTACTGATTACACTTACATTTATATACACACACACACACACAGACATACACATGTGTGTGTGTGTGTGTCTGTGTGTGTGTGTGTGTGTAGCTGGTTTTGGAGTTGGACAATGGCTCTGTACTTCTCTAAATCCAAGCCTGTTGTTAAAAAGAACATTCAGAGTTTCTGTCTCATATCGGGAGCCATCTGGTATGGGACAGAAGGAAGAGTTTAGGAAAAAATTTACTTTCTCCATGCCTATTTTGTCTATATCATATTCTTGATTGTATATATGTTTATATGAATGATGTTTAAGTTTTCCATGATGAACAATAGATTTTCCTACAAATCCTTTTCCTGCAGTAATCTCTGAAATTTCCAGGAAGAAGATGGGACCCCACAGCAACCACTACACCTAATTGAGATGACATCATAATGCAGACCAGCACTACTATAAGACTGTTTTGGGTACCAGCTGTTGATATAGTGCACCTTCTCGTATTCTGGCCAGAACTCCAAATGAGAACTTTGGAAAAAAAACAAAAAACCCTACTGACTGCTAGGAAATTGTTTGCAACTATACTAGACAGTAATTTTGGAACTTAAGTACCACTTAATTTTTGCAGGATCCCATTAAGAGAACATCGGGCCCATGACAGCAGGAAGCAATTCTAGAAGATGACGTCCCCTGTCCCAAAAAGGTCTGTCCATAGTGTTGGGAACACTGTTTAGGGATTGTTAATTATTACTTGTACAAGATAGAGGGTTGGGGAAAAAACTATGTTTGTTCAAAAAAAAAAGAGGGGAGTAATAGTGGGTAATAGAGTGAATACTTGTAAGCTATTATTTATGGATAATTTACATTGGTATAGTTTTTGTATATTGATACAAGTTCAAATTATATTTGTTACTTTTGTTTACATTATTTGTACATATATACAAAGTTATTTTGTCAGATTGTATATATGATATGAATGTTTCTACCTCAGTTTAGGACATTTTGTATATTGATACAACTTTTAGGGTATATTTTCATATTATTATAGGTCAACAGTTGTTCATGTTTGTTGTATATACAGTTAGATCAATTAGGTTCTTTAGATACACAGAGATTGTATTCTGTCTAGATAGGTATTCTTCCACCACTTCAAGGATCTGTGGAACATAGTATTTAAATAACTTAGGGTTCTGTTGACATGAGACATGATTGCTTTTGACAGCACTAATCTATTCCTGAGAGAATGTTGAGCACCAAAGACATTCCACTTGGAGCTTGTCTTCTTCTTGGCAAAACTGGCCTTTGGACAAGGAACTGACAATGCCTCAATCACTGACAAGTTACATGATATCCGGAAATGGATAAGCAGGACTGTCAAATCTCTCCAAGACGGTAAAAAATTTGAAAAATTTCCTATGTCTGAAAATGGTCTGTCAGTTATTCTAGGCCATAGCCAAAGTTGGTTGCTTCAACGTTTCAAAATGAGACTTTGGGTGATTGCTCAGGTAGCTAGTTGTTTCCATCATATATTGCTCACTTTGGAAGCTTCTTGATTGTACTTCCTGCCTGCTCAAATAATATTATCTCCCTTCTCAGACCTTTGATGGGGTTGAAGATTAAATAGTCGTAGTTACTGTACTCTTATGATCTAGCCAAGCCATTTCCTATACAAGACTTAACACTACATAGGATAGAATGTTTATTAAAACATTTAGCATATGTTCCTTGCTTAATATTGTTTATGCTGGATGTAATTCTAATTATACTTGATATCTGTTCTTAGTGTATATGGTTTTGTATTGGGTATGGAACTCTTATTTAAACAAAAAGGGGAGGTGCTATGGAAGCACATTCTGCTCCTTCATCCAATAGCCTTTAAGATACTAGCCCACTGGGGTATGGTCTCTTATACTTTAAAAAGCAGTGGGAACTGGGGTGCTCTCTCTCTTGCTTCCGGCTCCCGTTCCTCTAGAGTTGAGTAAGACAACAAGCAAGGATTTGTACACATTCCATACTAAGAACTGAATTCACATCCTCTGCAAGAGCCATCCCTCCAGCCCTGCTAGCAGCCCCATTTTAAAGTGAATAGAAATAGAAAAAACTAAATTGATATATTTAATACAATATATTGAAAATACTATTTCAATATATAAACAATAAGATATTGCAAACTTTACATTTTTATCCTAAATTTTCCAAACTAGGTATACATCTTACAGTACATCTGAACTTGGACTAGACACATTTTAAGTGTTCAGCAGCTACATGTGGACATTATAGTACACAAAAATGTCCCCAAAGGCTTTTATATTGAAGATGTACAATCCAATGTAGCCATGTTTAAGATGAGGTCTTTGAAGAAACAAATGGATGATGGGGACTCTGATCTCATCCATGCACTTATCCATTGATGAGTTCATAATCAAATGCACTATCAGAAGACGAAATTGGCAGAAACTGGAGTTGGTAGTGTGGCGTAAGGGGAAGTAGGTTAACAAAAATGCATCTTAAAAAGATGTAACTTGTTTCTCTCTCCTCCCACTCCCCACTGTCAATGTACAGTCAAATAACACAGTTGAAAGCATAGGTTAAAATAAGTCTTTCTCTCTTTAAGTTATTTCCTTGGGCACTTTGTCCCATCAAAGGAAAGTTAACTGACAATGGCTAATACCCACTTACTAGTTAGGAGTGACTACCATCACCGGGTATACTCACATGCCTCCAAATTTTCCATCTCTAGTCTGGTCTTCACTCCTGAGAAGAAGATAAGTATTTCCTAACACCCAGCCAACATCTTATTTCAAATGACTCAAAGGCATTTCACAGTTCAAATATTATTTTATTTTAGTGTATGACCCAACCCCCTGCAAAATATGGTAATCATCTAATAGTTCCCAAAAACTAAATTATAACGGATTCATGTAAGCCTGAAAACTGGAACCAATTCCTTGCCACTTCCTTTGTCACCCTTTGTAGCAGTTGTTATGGGATAACATAAAACTTTTAATACCCTTTTTATAAACTCTTCAAGCCCTGAAAAAGTTCTGTTTGATTCACAAATACCAGAAACCAATCTATATTGTACACCATCTCAACCATCACCATCTACTCCTGTTCAGACACCAACTGCAGTGCAAGGATATCACAAACACAAAACACAAAACAGTGAGGTTACCCCTACCTTAACACCCCATCTACTGATTACAACTCATCAACTTCTTTCCACTAATTATGAAATAAAAGTAAAATATACTTATTATAAGACAGTGCCTGCTACCACACAATGTTCAATGATTATTTGTTGAAATGTATCTGCCTGCTTTTCCCTAGACAAAAATCAGACACAATGTTAAGACAGGATATGCAAACGATGCTTATATATTATTACACAGAAAAGTTTTCTAGGCTCCCAAATCTGGGTCAATTGCTTTCAAATGTGTTTCAACACCATTCTACAAGTAAAACAATAGTGCAAATCATGTTTAAATTCTGCCTGTCATACAACACCACACTCCAAAACAAACACTGTATTTTGCACACAGGAAGCATAAATATTTACTAAGAGTACTTCAGTACCTACAGTACTGTTGGGGCTACGTTTCTGTATATTGATTTATTAATGTAAAGACAGCATACATTCAATACCACTATACTAAGAAGACCTATTTGACTCTACTTTAAAAGCCACAAAACTGCAATACATGTCAAAGGGGCCTATACACTCAGACATGAATGCACAAACATACACACTTAGTACACATGTTCCCTTGTGAGGTTACAGTACATACTAAGCTGCCAGTCTTTCCCTTTTCACCCTGACTTTCTTTTCTGCTCTCTGCATCTTTGATGACTTCTTAACACATCACATTATTGTCACATATACTTTCCCGTTTGTTTTTTCTCATTGTGCTACAGCTCCACAATTATTTCTCTAATTTTTACATCAAAAATGATCTGTTGTTGTTAGCAAAGTCTACTTATTGTATAAATCACACAGAAGTAAAGTGTGCTTCACCTGCCCACACACTATAGACCTTAAGAATTTTTTGACTGACAGCACTGAAATCATCAAAATGCCAATATTCTTCTTTTGTCAGAACGAGCAAACATCAGCTAGAGCAAGCCGATGAGCTGTTTTTATGACTCTTGAACTGTTACTATGCATTTTTAGTTGATTTAGCAAATGCCGCTGTGTGGAAGAAGAAACTTATTTCAACCTGCTGAGACAGCAAATTCCTTTACAGACCTTCCCATGCTTGAGGCAGTCGAGCCTACAGGCAGCGCAAACTAGATTTACAGGTGAGTCACAAAAAAAACAGGCTGAAAACAGCACCTGAAAATGGAACAGTCTGATAAAATGCCCAGCTTCACTATCAATAGAAGCAGCAAGAGACAATATAACATATTTTAAGACAGAAAGGTAACAAAGGCATACTAACTTTCAACATTTTAGCCTTGCGATTAACATAAACTAAAGAAAGTTTACCAATGTTCACTAAAGTAGGAACTATCTAAAACAAGAAGGTGTTTCCAAGCTAAGTACAATGGGACATGCACATGCGGTTAACCCCCGCATTTGGAAAATGGAGGCAGAGGCAGGCAGATGTCTGTGAGTTCTAAGCCAGGCTGATATACAGAGCAAGTACTAGGCTAGTAGCCAGAATTACACAGTGAGACCCTGTCTAAAAACAATAATAGAAATAAAGAAGGGAGTTTCCAATAAGCTTCCTGAAAACCAAATGAAAGTGACTGGTTTCTTCCAGTGTTCTTCAGCATCTAAAAGATGTTGATTCTGATCCTTCCCAAAAGAGTACAATAAGAATATTTTCATTGGGGCTGGAGCAATGGCTCATCAGTTAAGGACACTGGCTGCTCTTCCAGAGGTCCTCAGTTCAATTACCAACAACTACGTGGAGGCTCACAACCATCTCTAATGGAATCTGATGCCCTCTTCTGTCATGCAGGCATACATGCAAATAGAGCACCCATACACATAAAAACATAGATAAATAAATAAATCTTTCTTAAAGAATATTTTTATCAAAGTGGAAATGGAAATGCATTTCATAAGTCAAGTGTCGTGGCACACACTATTAATCCCAGCATTCAGGATGCTGAAGCAGGTGAAGTTCTGGGAATTCAAGGCCAGCCTGATAATGAGTTCCAGTAGAACCATAGCAACATAGCAAGATTGTCTTAAAAACAAACACCAAAAAAACAAGAAGGAAAGAAAAAGAAAATGCATTTTACAATTTCATTAAGATAAAGTGGAATGCACTTAATATGTAACCTCTTATAACTATAATCAGCTTTATGTAGTGCTGCACATCACCAACACTAGCAAAGCTGAAGCAAAATCTCCAGTTCAAGGTCAGCTTGAAATACACAGTGAGGCCATGTGTCAAAGAAAATGAAGAAAGGAGAGGGAAGGAGGGGTAAATGCTTGTAAAGGTATACCTACCTTTAACAGCTGTTATGGAACAATATGGAAGAATAAAAATTTCTAATATCCTTTTCATAAACTTGAAATGCAACTACTACCATTAATATAGTTATCTTGATGCAACTGTCAAAGGTGCTCTTGGTGCTGTTAAAAAACACGTTTTTCATTGAAGATTGAGAGCATTCATTCACCAGCAGTCTCCTGGGGAATAGTGAGCCTCAGAGAAAACTGAAACCAACCAAACAAGAAAAGCACAGAAGGGGGCTGAAGAACGGCAACCACACACGCTTTATTGGGATAATTAATAAGCTTCTTAAGAATGCAAATCAAAACAACTCTGAGATTCCATCTTACACCTGTAAGAATGGCAAAAATCAAAAACACTGATGACAACTAATGCTGGAGAGGTTGTGGGGGAAAGGGAACACTTCTGCATTGCTGGTGGGAATGCAAGCTGGTACAACCCCCATGGATGTCAGTGTGGTGATTTCTCAGGAAATTAGGAAACAACCTTCCTCAAGACCCAGTAATACCACTTTTGGGTATATATCCAAAGGATGCTCAATCATGCCACAAGGACATGTGCTCAACTATGTTCACAGCAACATTGTTTGTCATAGCCAGAACCTGGAAACAACCTAAATGCCCCTCGACCGAAGAATGGATAAGGAAAATGTGGCACATTTACACAATGGAGTACTACACAGCAGAAAAAAATAATGACATCTTGAATTTTGCAGGCAAATGGATGGAGCTAGAAAACATCGTATTGAGTGAGGTAACCCAGACACAGGAAGACTATTACCATATGTACTCACTCATAAGTAGTTTTTAAACATAAAGCAAAGAAAACCAAACAGATCACAATCCCAGAGAACTTAGACAGCATATGAGGACCGTAAGAGAGACATACATGGATCTAATCTATAGGGGATGTAGAAAAAGACAAGATCTCCTGAGTAAATTGGGAGCATGGGGATCCTGGGGGAGGGTTGAGGGGGAGGGGAGAGGCTGGGAAGGGAGCGGAGAAAAATGTATAGCTCAATAAAATTTAAAAAAAGGCTCTTTTTTTTCATTTTTTTATTTATTTATTTATTTATTTTTTCCATACATTGTTTTGTTTTATTTTTTCCATTCAAGAACATAATTAAAGAAATAAAATTTTTTTTCCTTTCTTCCCCTTCTCCCGGTCCCCTCCCACTACCCCCCCACCCCTCCTCCCTCCCCCTTCTTCCTTGAAAGAGGGCATGGTGCCCTGCCCTGTTGGAAGTCC